>JASDQU010738796.1:133977-148723 GCA_032191745.1 Picea mariana
TATGGTTGAGGTATGTTCCATGGTTATCTCTTTCTGTTATTTGTTGCATACACACATATAAACACATCTAAAAGGTAGATCAGCAAAGTGTTTGATGAAATACCTCACTCAGAAAAAGTTTTAAAAAGACACCAAAACAATGATGATCCTTGCATAATGGCTTGGGATCATTACACTTATACATTCACTAATGGATTCTTAGGATACCATCAAATCAAGATAACACTGGAAGACACATACAAAACCACTTTTGTGATAGAATGGGGATCCTACCAGTACATAGTCATGTTGCTTGGACTGAAGAATGCATCGACAATATTTCCCAGAGTAGTCATAGTTGCGTTTAAATAATTTATCCACCAGTTTTTAGAGGTATACCTGGATGATTGGACAATCTATAGTCTGTTGAAATACCATGTAGAGGTCTTACGATTGATATTAGAAATATGTAGGAAGTTACAGATATCATTGACTATCAAGAAGTGCATCTTCGAAACACCTTTTGGGATACTATTGGGCCATATAGTATGCAAGTAAGTTTTTCTAGTAGATCATGCCAAGATTGCAGTAATCGTTAACCTACCACCACAAAAAATAGTCTGTCAACTAAGAACGACATTGGGACACGTATGATACTACATGAATTTTATAAAAGGGTATGCATAGATCACCGCACCAATGGAGAAATTGCTAATGAAAGACACAAAGTTCTAGTGGAATGAGGATTGTCAACACATTCTGGATACGCTGAAAGAGAAGATGGTAACCACGCAATACTAGTATTCTCAGACTGGAAGAAGAAATTCCATGTACATGTAGATGCATCGACCATAGAACTTGGAGCTATTATGGCATATCCGGGAGTAAGAGAATTGGATCATCCTATAGAATTTGCTAGCAGAAAACTGTCAGAATAGGAGAAGAACTACAACACTACAGAGAGGGAAGGCCTAGCTATGGTCTACGTGCTTCATAAGTTCAGACATTACTTACTGGGAAAACATTTCAAGATGTTCATAGACCATTCAACACTCAAATACCTAGTCAAAAAGCCAGTGTTGGGGGGAAGAATTTGTAGATGGCTATTGTTGTTTCAATAATATGATTTTGAAGTAATAGTCAAGCTAGGGAAGTTGAACGTAGGACCCGATCACCTGTTGAGGATCACGAATGGGGAGGAACCTACCATTCTAGAGGAAAAATTTCTAGACACACAATTATTTTCATCCCAGATCACTGATGAATACTTCGCAGACATTATCCAATACTTGAGTATAGGGACTTTGCCATGGGAATATAACACCGTGCATAAGAAAAAACTTGTATTTCGGGCTGCAGATTATCATCTAATTGCATAACACTTATAAAAAATGGGCGTAGATAACATCTTGAGAAGATGTTTTCTAGAACATGAAAGACCTAGAATTTTAGCAGAAGCCCATGAGGGAATAACATGATGGAATTATGTAGGAAAAGCTACCGTGCAGAAGGTATAATGTGTAGGAATTTGGTGGATGACTGTTCACAGAGACTCAAAGGATTACTGCCAGAAACGCGATGTATGTCAGAGGGTTGGTAAACCAAATAGAAGGGATGAGATGCCTCTACGACCACAGGTAACTTTGCAGGTATTTGAAAAATGGGAAATATATTTTGTGGGACCAATTAATCCACCATAAAAAGGATAGGAGAGAGGTACATTATCATTGTGATGAAATACCTGACATGATGGGCGGAAGCATCACTAGTCAAATATTGCAACGCAAAAGACAACATCACACTTCATGTTTGAACAAGTGATCACTAGATTTGTTTGCCCCAGGATTTTTATGAGTGACCAAGGCACTCACTTCATTAACAATAATATTAAGGCTATGGCTAAGAAATTTGAAGTTCATCATCAAAAGAGTACACCATATCATCCTCAAGCAAATGGAACAGTGGAAGCCTTTAAAAAGATTCTTGAAAATGCATTGACAAAGATCTATAACGTTAATAGGTATGATTGGGACCTAAATATACCAACAATATTGTGGGCATACAGGACCCCATGCAAGAAATTGACAGGACAAACACCATTCATATTGGTATATGGACAAGAAGAAATGGTTCCACTGGAATTTTTGGTACCTAGTCTATGCGCAACAACAATTACGAACATGGTAGAATGAGGCGCAATACATGATAGGATGAATCAACTGATGATCATGGAGGAAGGTAGGATTCTAGCAGGGTTTCACTAAGAAGTCCAGAAAGTAAGGGATAAATCTTTCCATGACAAACATATCAAGAGGAAAAAATTCAAGGAAGGAGACTTAGTTTTGATGTATGATAGTAAATCCCTTCAACATCCAGGAAAACTTGGAATTCATTGGTTAGGACCATATGAAGTAAAAAATGTTACATATGGGGGAGCTGTACATTTGAAGGATTTAGGAGGCACAAAAATCAGAGGGATGATCAATGGGAGCTGACTGAAGCTGTATAGGGACAATTGACCCCTTAGCACTTATAAAAAAAAAATGCCATGCCTTGCCAGACATCAAAAGATAATAATAGAGGTATAACGCATTGAAAAGAGAATGAGTGCGCACACTTGACAATGCTAGCCCGACGGAGACAAGGCCAACGGTCACTACAAATTGAAAACAACGGGAAATATAGATACGAAAAAAAAAGAACCAATTGACGATGAATATCCGAATTGAATGCCATAAATGATTGATGGGACACCACATTAATCGTGCCAACTAGCGACGGCAAGGGAAATCAATGGAAAGTACATGGGAAATGACGGTTCAATTAAAACACAATAGCGGTAACGTCTTTGAAAAGATTCACACAACCCCAATACAAAGCAAGCACTCGAGAGAAGAAAGGTTATTGTGAAATTAGGAAAGGCATAGAGCGATACAGAATATGAAAAGTTAAGGTTGCAGAGGCCACTAAGCTTGGTGAACAACATCCTTACCATCGTGGCACCACCCAAACAGGGAGAACTGAGCTAGACTTCCAGACTACCTCGAATCAGTGCTAGAGCACCACCACGGCCACATGGAAGCGAACAAAAGCCACCTCAGCCTCCAGAAGTTGTCAACGTGGACGAAATCTCGTCACCTGATATGACACCAGGAAGCCCCACACCCATTGTGGAGGAAACCCAATAGACAACACCAATGGGAATGGACATGGATGTACCCAAAGGAGGATAGGGACAACAAGCAGACGATGCAAGAAACCAAGTGCACCCCGAAAACCCTGAAGAATCCCTGAGAGCCAATGAGATGACCCCAAACTAGGTAGAAATGACCACACTGGAAAGGTCACAAAAGACCACGCTAGAACAACCAAAAGAGGGAGCAGTGGAAGATGTCACCAATGGACCAGAGGAGTATTCAGAAGAGAAAACAATGGAGGATGGAACCTCGAGTTAGCCACAACAACAAAAGGGTAAGTAGGCGGCACCAAGGTCACCGCGCATGCTAGCCACTGCAACCATTGTCTTGCCACACATTCCATAAGGGATACAAATAACAAGAAATATGTTAGGCCACATGGAGAAATTGAGGTGCTCATACCATGACGTGATGGACATAGACAAGTTCTCATAGTTTGCCAAGAAAGTCTACTTAAAGACTGTGGGTATAGGACTCTTTGGCGAACCAATTAATCAACCAGTCCAGTGGGCATCAGGACTGGCCAAAAACAATATTCTAGGCCTGTTGGACATCCCGCACTTTGGGAGGGGCCAGTATGAAAACAATTACGTTAAGTATCTCATTGTAGTCACCCATGGAAGATACCTGTGGCTAGAACAATTCGTCTCAATAGACATGGAGCTCATCACATACATCACAGGGTTGTCACCACGAGGTGAGGATCCCATGCAGTTCCTTGAGGATAAAACAAAGGAGAAATCACTAGCCAAGGAAATGAAGAATAAATATGGTACCAAAAGGGGGTCGCACAGAATCATCCTCAAGCCTATTAGTGACATCGCAACAATAATGAACACACAAATTATGGCATGAAAGTTACTCAAGAAATGTCACAAGGAGGAAGTCTCAACCGGGGTTGTCACAACTGCAACATAGTGTGCAGAGGGCACCAGACTCAGTTGAGCCCCTTATTTGTTGAATCTGTTCCTAGAAGATTGCAAGGATGCATAGGATCTGGGGAAAAAATTTCATTATTCATGACTGCTCATCCTAATAGCCTTGATTGGATGGAAGGAGGCAAAGTATTCATTCTTTTCCACTAGACCCAATCCCTACCATGGAGTGCAATACTTATCGATGGGGTCCTCTTTGGACCCCAAGAACAGAAAGGTGAATGCATCGATATTTGAAGGATATCACAATGACTTACAAGACAACATCGCCAACACTTGGATGGTTACACCAGAAGAAATCACATAGTATTAGGAAATAAAGAACTTCAAAGACACTAGACATGTGATGTGGATCCAGGTGTGGAAATATCTTGACAATCAATGGCTACAACTGTGCTACTGCATCAAGCAGGCGAACATAGAGATGGCCATTAAGGATTGGGATGATGACTGAAGGATTCCAGTCCTCAATCGAGAAATACCCAAAAAAATACAAGAGGAGTAGGTAAGAAAGGAACAAAAACATGTCGAAGAGATAACAGGGCCCAAGATACCAAGGATAGGTCAAAGCAAGGAACAACAAAAAAAAGGGGGGACATCCAAGACAAGCACCTAGGTAGAGAAGAAGAAAAACAAACAGGCTCTACAGGTACAACAGAAACAGGCTGAGACAACATAGGGGACTACATCAAGTGATACTCCACAGAAGAAAGGTCATACTAAGAGGCTAGTCATTCAGACGGGGGGTGCACGCAAGAAGGTGAAGGCACACCAAACACCCCCATAATACACGATCATCAAGGACGATGTGGACATGGTGGCCCAAATGATCTAGGATCGCATGGTCGAGGATTTTGATAATGCTGCGCTCCAAAGGGACATAATTGAGGAATAGATGGAACACATGTGACAACTCCTCAAGCATCTTGGAGAAGCGTAGACAACCGATAGCAACGAAGGAATGGTCCGATAAACATCATAGATAGAAGGTGAATATGGATCAAGTGAGCAGGACAGGATCTAGACGATAGCATAGCCGAGCTTGACATTTCATGTCAAACCCAACATGTTGCGCATGAAAGAAATAATGGGGCAGACACCCCTAAAGGATTTGGCTCAAATATAGTTGGTATTGACACAGATACCAACCAAGGTCTTGTATAAAATTCAAGTCAACGTCACACAGGAGGTACAGTCTCGCGCACACATAGATGCAGCGAAATTGCAATAGGCAAAGGACAATCAGGATGAGTTGGAATTGGTACTCAAGCAAGCTAAGGCTGAGACCAAAGATGAGAAAGACCGCGCAAATAGGCTAGAGAAGAAATTGGCTGTAGCCTTTGAGAAAATCCAAAAGAGTGTGAAGACGGTCAAACTCATGATGACACAGAAGATTGATCAGATTGTGCAAACAATCAATCAAGAGAAAGAGGAGATCGAGCACCTTTGGGAGCATATTACACCTACAAATCCACGAGAGGTTAAGGAGCAGAGGTAGTAGGAGGCAACAATGCAGATAAAGGAGATAGAGTGATAAGTCCATGTGGCGATCAACTTGTTTGAGAAAGAAACACATCTTTGGATGAAGCTGGAAGAGGATCAATAGGTTCAACAGTGGGACCAGGAAGGAGAAAGGATAAGCACATCTATCCAGGACCTCAATCAGAGGAAGAAGACAATGCCAATCACAAAGCATGTCAATGGAGCACATGATATGAAGAAATTGCAGGCATAACTCATAGTTGCGGAGACACAGAAAGACGAGCGTCAAACTCAAACGGAATCGCTCTAGGAGCGGGCAACAGAGGTCATTGCATAAGAAAAAGAAGAAAAGACAAATATGGAACAAACCTAGGCAAAGTGCGCAAGGATGGTTAGCAAAGAGATTGTAGTGTAGGTATTGGACGCACT
Source organism: Picea mariana (assembly GCA_032191745.1). NCBI lineage: Eukaryota > Viridiplantae > Streptophyta > Pinopsida > Pinales > Pinaceae > Picea > Picea mariana. The sequence continues at coordinate 140,000 of JASDQU010738796.1, forward strand.
CAAAGAGAAGACCGCACATGCCCAAACGTAAGCAATAGAGGTCATGGATAAGTTCCAAATGATCACAAGAGAGATCGATGAAGAACACTAGGATTAGGTGGCTCGGGACGAGCCACATGTCAGTTTTGGTGGCCTGTTGGAAGAAGGCCGAATCATAAAGAAAGGCTATTTTGGGAATAAAGGCATGCAAGAGGAACGTGACAACTAGAAGGAAAAGCAACATGTGTGCATGCATGGAATACCTAATGACGCTAAGGTTAGGGTTTTTGAAACACATTGTAATGGCTGGCGAGCTAAAAATATAAATAAGTATTACTTAGGAGAGAAAAAGGGACAGACATAGAGGGGATATTGAGAGGAAGAGTACTGTAAGAACTGGACAAATCATTAAGATAGTAAGCGACTCGATCCTGAGGGTTAGATCATAGGATGAGGATCCTGTTGTGATCTAGTCAGCCTCATTGGGATTGAGGAGCCTGCTGAGGAGAGTGAGAATAAAGAATGTAAACACGCACGATGCGATATCTTTATAAACCATAATAAAATCCCGAGAGGCAGATCTTTGTGGATGTATCCCAGGAGGGGGTGAACCACGGTAAAACTGTGTTGTGGGATTGAATGGATGTGTCTGGTTAATTGAATAATGTTGAATGAATGAAGTGATTAAGTAGATTTGGTATTTTACATGCATGCGTAGAATAAATGTTATAACAGGATGATAAATGGACTAAATAAATGTTGCACCATACAAGCATAGATCTCGCTCAGTCCCAGGTTGCAAACACCTGAGTATTGCAGCCACCCATAAGAGCTATCTCAGGTGAGACTACATAGTACACTCTGTGTACTGCATTTCCTTTTAGGTGACCAGAGGAGCCGATAATATTTAAGGGATTTTTTTGGGAAGCTTCTTGGTTATGAGCTGAGGTCAATCTGTAATGGTAAATGGGTAAAAGAGAAAGTAAAACCAACAATTCTTTTACACATGAATCCCTCTTCTATTCCCCTTATTAATATCTCTCATGGTATCATGGAAAGTAATTTCAAGGCTTCACCCCCACAATCAATTGTTGGCATTTTCAATTAAACAATAATTCATTTACATTGTTGCTATGCCATGGCATGACAATCATCAATTCATTAATAATTATATACTGGGGAGAACAGGGGTATCACAACATTGGTTATTGATTGTGAATTGGTTTTCTCCACACTAGGAATGGTTTCACAATCATCACTTTCTTCATTGACACTTTTTCCCTCTTCCAAGCAAAAAGTGGATTATTGTGCTAAAAGTGTTATTCCTTGTATGCTTATTTCTTCTCCTTGAGTGAAATGATCAACATGGTTGTTTTTATCCCTCACAATATGAGAATCTAAAACATCTTTCAAAACATACTCATGGTTAGAAGAGAGGAACAAATACTAAGAATTTTCAAAACAAGGAGGTTCAATAAATGATCTAACAAAAAATGGAAAACCTTCTTGATCTGACTCGGTTAAACTAGGAGAATTTATAACAACATAATTATCCAAATCAACATAAATTAATTCCACTTTATTCACGGGTGAGGAAAATTTCATGTTATGTGTGTCTAGATTTTCTTCATTAATTGTCTGATCAACATTTATGTTTTTCTCCATAGCTTCCTCCTCCATTTCTTCTGATGGAAAATATGAGATAGGATAATGAGAACCTAACATAACCATCGGTGTGAATTGAAGTTTCTCATTATCAGCAGAAAACCCCCCCTCTTGGTCAACTAAAAAAAAATATGAACTCAGATTTTCTACACAAGAGGTTTATTTTTAAACACAAGGAAGGAATGGGGGAATGGAGTGGTGGGATGATTTGGATTTAGGAGTAGAACGAACTGATTAATAGAATGAACACAATAAACACAAAGATATGGAGAATAAAAAAAATTCCAGTGAACAATATCTTCTATTAAATAATGAAATAGGCTGAAACTGTAAAACTGCATAACTGAAAACTTGCTTGAATGGTAGTATATCTGAGAAGAGATGTGGATGCTACGTGCATCCGTCTGAGAATAATGGATTAAAATGAGGCTCCATAGGCCTTTTTGATATTACTCATGAATTCCAAAACCCTAGACATCCAAAAACCTAACCCTAGAAGGTGAAATGCCAAAAGTTATGTGGGCCCTATAGGTAATTTGGTGCAATTTGGTACCTCAACATCCTAGGGTCGTAAATTTTTCATACGACCTCCATTTTAGGCTCGTGATATCCCATTGGAAAGGTCGTTCAAAGAACTACACATTCCATTGCCAAATTCTGTATCGGTCTACATTTTTACTATGGTGAGCCAAAAAAACAATGTTTAGGGCCCCAAAATAGCCCCGAAAGTACAACAAGATGTGCTGACATGAAAACATACAAAAGAATCCAGTTGGATTAGGCTAGAGTCCACCCGTATTTACCTGGAGGATGTGTGGGGCTTCAGACAATCTTGTAAGTGTAGAACCCACAATTACAAAGAAGTACAAAAGAACATGCTAAACAAAAAAAGACAGCCAACTGGAATAGGTGGGTGGCCACCAATATCCACTTGGATCAATCCTCCCCCCTTAGGAATCAATGGTCTCTATTGCATTGATTTCCCCCATAGGGTGAGGAAAATTTTGCTGGATTTGGCCCTGGGTGAGCCACTGACCTTGGTGTAGGAGGTTCCCTGCCTTGATAACCTGATAAAGATGGATTCATTCCTGGCGAGTTCCCTTGAACCACGTTCCATGATCTGTTCAGTGGATGCTTGTTCCATGCAGTCAGGGTTGAGATTTGTTGGTGTTAGTTGTTCTGTGATCTCAAAAGTGTCCAATAATGGTGGAAAATATGGCCGAAGGAGGTCCACTTTGAATACTGGATGCAGAATAAGGAAGGGTGGAGTGTTGAGCTCAAAAGCATTGTTACCCAAAACCTTAGTGATATTATAAGGCCCATAACAAAGTGTGCTAAGCTTTCGATGGGGCCCGATTTCTATAGATGTAAACTGAATTTGTCGCCAACCTGAAACTGGTGTGGTACCCTGTGTTGATCATGGCGCTGCTTGTACTTAGCATTGGATTTCTACAAAATCTCCTGGACCTATTGGTGGATGTGATGAATATGCTAAATGAATCTGGTGGATTTTTTGATCGCATACTAATCAGGGGAAAAGTATGTCTGTGCGGTGGAAAGAGGGAGTGAAACATCAATGGGTCCCAAGGGTTGGAATCCCATACCCACCTGAAATGGGCTATGGCCGGTGGAATTATGGAGAGCCCTGTTGTAACTGTGTTGGACATAGGAAAGAATCTCATCCCATGTACATGGATTCTTAGAATTGTACATGCACAGGATGAGCAAAATCATCTGATTGACAATCTCGGTTTGGCCATTGGTTTGGTGGTGAAAAGCAGTGGATTTTGTGAGCTTGGTGTCCAACAAAGACCAAAGAATCGACCAAAAGGTGTCGAGGAAACTGTTGTCTCGGTCGGAGATGATGGTCTGTGGTATCCCAAAGTGGACCCACACTCGCTCAAAGAAGAGCTTGGCAGTATTTTCCACTATGAAAATATTCTTACAGGCTGTGAGGATGGCCATCTTTGAAAACCGATCAATGACCATAAACACACATTCATTTCCTTGCTTGGTGGATGACAAGCCAAACATGTAATCCATTGAGATGGATTCCCAAGGTTTCTCGAGAATATGAAGAGGGGTATATAAGCCTTTGTTCTTTATGGATGGCATGGAAATGGCATAGACAGTGAAAGATATGATATACTTGTTGGCTTCCTATCGAAGTTTTGGCCAATAAAAATGTTTATGAAGAACAACCACAGTTTTCTCTATGCCAAAATGTCCTGCCACCTGACTGTAGTGGGCTTCCCAAATTAGCTTTGCACGCTCTCTTGTAGGAACACAAAGATGGCCTAGGTGGCATAAGAGTCCATACTGAATGTGAAAATCAGTGATAGTTGAGCCTATAACAAAGAGATGATATGTGGTGGCGAAGTCCAGATCTTGCTAATAAAGTTGGGGCCACTAAGAGGCTTCATGTCCACAGGAATGGAGCACAATGGTGAGTACAACTATAGGGGGCCGACTGAGGCAGTCAGTGACACGATTGAAGATACATGTCTTATACTTGATGTTGATATGAAACTATTGCAGGTAGGTGGACCACTTCTGATGGCGGTTGTTCTGCAATTTCCCCTATGTTTGTATGAATTGTAGAGGCTTTTGATTAATGTGTATAATCATCTCTTTCCCAAAAATGTAATGTTTCCATTGATGAAAAGCTTGTACAATGGAATAAATTTCCTTTTCATAGGTGGGGTATTTTTGGATAGTATCAGAGAGTGTCTCACTATGGCATGCCACTTGATGCTCATGCTAAGTGAGAAATGCGCCCACAACATAGTCAGATGCATCATTCTCAATCTCGAATGGTTGTTGTAGATCGAGCAAGGAGAGTATTGGAGCTAAGCACAAGAGATTCTTCAGATCATCGAATGCTCATTTCTACTCCTTACCCCACATGAACTTGGCCCTGCCACCTCCCTTGGTCACCTGGTTGAGGGCCCATGCAATATGGGAGAATCCCAACACGAACCATCGGTAGAAGTTGGATAGCCCCAAAAATATTTGAAGCTCGGTCAGTGTGGTCGGGGCTGGCCAGTCACGAATAACTTGGATCTTAGATGGATCAACATGTACCCCATGCTCATAAACAATGTATCCCAAGTATTGGACCTTGTTCATTCCAAAAGAGCATTTTTCCAAGTTGGCATACAACTTGTTCTGCCGCAGAGTGCTCAAAACCTACTAAATATGTTTCATGTGCTCCGCCCACATTCTGTTGAAGATGAGGATGTCATCAAAATATACCACCACAAAGGAGTTGGTCAAGGGTCTCAATACATCATCCATAAACCTCATGAAAGTGGCTGGTGCATTTGTTAAGCCAAAGAGAATGACTAGCCATTCAAAGAGACCTTCTTTATATTTGAAGGTTGTCTTCCATACATCCATTGGTTTGATGGGATCCTAGTGGTATGCATACTTTAGGTCAATATTTCTAAATAAATTCCCCCCCTTGAGTTTTTCAAGAAGTTCATCAATCCTAGGAATGGGGTAGCGGTTCCTGACTGTGATTTTGTTTAAGGATCTGTAATCAATGCAGAGTCACCAAGTCCCATCGTTCTTCTGCACTAGTACAATCGAGCTTTCGCAAGGGGAGGAGCTGGCTATGATGTGCCCCTTTTGAAAAAGCTCTCAGATCTGATGCCTGATTTTTTCATTCTCCATTAGTGAGTGTCGATAGACTAGCCCATTAAGTAGAGGTGCGTCGGGGGTCAGATCAATTGGATGCTTGACTTTACAGTGTGTCGGTACCCCTTTAGGTGAGGAGAATATGTCTCTTTGTTCTTCCATGATCCCATACACTTGATTCTACTGCAAAGAGAGGTGATGTGTAGAGGTCACAGATGTGGCGACAAAATTCTTCTTACTGTGAGCATGGATCACAAAGAATATGAACTTTCCAGTCTGTGAAATGAACTTACTACATTGCTTAACAAAGATTAAAGAAATAGGAGTAGGTGGTGCTACCTATGGGATCCTGTAAAATTGTGTACCCAAAGTAATAATAACACTGTGGGGTATAGACTCATACACAACATGATGCTTACAAAAATATGGTTGTCCTAAAAGAACATCACAAACTTCAAGGGGAGCAATATCACATAGTACCTCCTCTTTGAAAGGCTTGATGCCGTAGGGAAGACGAAACTGTTGGATGACACAAATATCTCTTCCTTGGTGTAGCTAGCCAATGGTGTAGGGTTGTAGGTGTGGTGTCGTTGGCATGTCCAACCTCTTGACAACCTCTATTGAAATAAGGAACTACTATCAACAATGAAATTTATCAGAGCCCCCTTGACCCTCATCTACGAGTGAAAGAGGCGTTCCCCTTCCTCTGGTTTTTCTGGTTCACTTGACTGGACCTTGGTGGTAGAGATAGTGGCATTGGGTTTAACATCAATAATATGCTTCCCTTCTTTAGGATTTGACTCAGAACTAGAATTAGCCTCTGACTCGGAAGCCTTCAACTCGACCACAAGGGACTTCTTGGAGAGACATTCTTCAGTGTTGTGCCAAGGAATTTTATGGTACTCACACCATTTTCTCGTGTCCTTCTTCGTCTTCTCATTTCCCTTCTTGTGTTGTAGGTTGGACTGGTTGTCTTGAGGGTGGCCATCTTGACTTGGTCCCTTGCTGTGTGGGTTGGGACTACCTTTTCCCTACTTCGTCTATGAGGGGTTTTCAGATCCAAACTCTCACCGTTTCTACTTAAATTTCTGCTTGATCTTGACAACATATCTATAAGCCGTGCCCAAAGAGGTGATGTCTAGGAAATCCATTTCTTTTTGAATGTATCTATGCAAACAACCATGGTATTTGAGCACCAGATGACACTCAGAGTATTTGATACCCAATTTGGTACATAGGGTATGGAAAATATTGGTGAAATATGGTATTGTCTGGTCCTTTTATTGACGTAGGGTGGTCCATCTGGTGTACTGGTCCTCGTAGCTTCCAACAGGGTAGTATTGTTCTTTAATGGAGTCCCAAAAGGAATCACATGTAGGGGCCACCATAAACAATGTAGATTCCTCCATGATCCTTTGCTCAAAGTAAGTATCCCACTAGTCTTTAACATGGGGAACGACCTTTAGGAGTGAACATGTGATCTTTTCCCTATGGGAAAAATTGTCGACCGAAAAATATTCTTTGAGCAGATTCAACCATTTATCTACAACATATGCATCTATAAGTCCTTCAAAGAATGGAATATCAAAATTTTTCTGTACCTTGAAGGGGATTGCATGGCCGCTTGATGAAGATGCTTCTCCTATGGGAAACCGTCGAAGGATATGAACAAAGTTGTCCATCATTTTGTTCCTTTGTCACGCGAGGGATTCCTCAAGCAACATTTTAATATGATATCCTAATCCATCATATTTATTCTCATACCCCATGGGTTTTTGTTGGGCTCGACGTGACTGATCTAGTAATGGTTCGATTGGTTCGAGTCCCAACTTCTTGTACCCAGATATTGTCGGGGACATGCACAAAGAAAAATAAATGAAGAGCAGACCACTTTGATACCACTGATATATATTTAGGAGAAGAATGAAATGATTAATAGACTGAATACAATAAACACATAGATATGGAGAATAACACAAATATCCAGTGAAAATTATCTTCTATTAAATAATGAAATATGTTGAAACTTTAAAAATGCAGAACTGAAAAGTTTCTTGAATGGTGGTAGGTATCTCTGAGAAGAGACGTGGTTGCTACATGCATCTGTATGCGAATAATGGATTAAAATGAGGCTCCATATGCCTTTTTGATATTTCTCATGAATGAAAAAACCCTATACATCCCAAAACCTAACTCTAGAAGGTGAAACACCAAAATTTATGTGGGCCCTATAGGTAAGTTGGTGTAATTTGGTACCTCAACTTACTAGGGCTGTAAAGTTTGCATATGACCTCCATTTTAGGCACGTGATAGCCCGTTGGAAAGGTATTTTATAGAGCTACACATTATGTTGTTAAAATTTGACTTCATCTACAGTTTGGCTATGGTGAGCCAAAAAAACAATGTTTAGGGCCCCAAAACAACCCCATAAGTAAAAAAAGATGTGCTGACATGAAAACATACAAAACAAGCTAGTTGGAATAGGAGAGAGGCCACCCGTATTCACCTGGAGGATGTGTGGGGCTTCAGAGAGCCCCAAAAGTGTAGAACCCACAATTACAAAGAAGTACAGAAGAATGTGTTGAAAAAAAATGAACATGAGTAGTCAGTTGGAATGGGTGGGTGGCCATCAATATCCACTTGGATCATGGGAGGATACATATGTTCCTTCCAAAAAATAATTCTCTCTCTTATCTATATCCCCCATAGTAAAGAAAGATATATACATACGAAGTCCAACTAAAACATTAGTATTTTCAACATTTTCATGTAAATCCAAATCAACATGTAAAGTAACACTAAGACATGATCTGAAAATGAATAAGACTTGAATCTTTTAAATTATTTGTAAGTGTTAGTTATGTGTTCTTCGACAAAAGGATCAATTTGAAAACACATAAAAAAAAAAAAAAATTCACACTTAAGATGCACATAATAACCTACAATTAATAGCTAATAGTAAACACATAACACAACAAATGATAAGGGAGTTCACCCCTCTCTTGGGCTACATCTCTTGGTCTAGATTCCAATGGATCTTTTATATTATTTTCTCAAAGTGATAAAAACAATTCTTTATAGTGCTCAAAATTCCAAATGCTTTACAGGGATCGACACCGGACGTGGAGTTCAAGATATTACTACCAGATCCCTATACTTTGTACTTTATATATGAATGTGGGGTGTTGCCGGGATAATGGTTACTAGTAGGAGACTTTAGACAATTATCTCTGCCTACACTTTAGAACCCTAGTGTAGTCCGTAGGGGGGTTTTCCGACTATAGAAGAATTGGCGACCATACTGGGGAGCCTCTAGGGTTTTTTGGGGATATTTTTGGGTGTTTTAATTGGCTGAATTACCTCTTTGATTTCTCTGTAAGTTACTATGTCTTTAAGGGATTCTGGTCTTCCATACCAATATTCCCTGCCTTGTCCCTTTGA
>JASDQU010738796.1:173860-189441 GCA_032191745.1 Picea mariana
ATAGAAAGGAAAAGTAAGGCTCCATAGCTTTGACGGTAGATATGTGTAGACATTTGCAAGCTTGATGTGGAAGGAAACAAAGAGCTTAAGAGGTGGTGTGTGAATAATATCTATGTGTCAAGCATAGGAGTTCTAGGGAAGGATGTTAGATATGACTTATCTATTATATAAAATCTTAAATCAGAGTTCACAGTGGAAGCAAGATGCTGATGCAGAGGAATTGGAATGCTCTCTTACTTCAAAAGTGGCACTGAATAAAAATGGATTTCCATTGGGGAATGGTACAAAGTTGGAAAGAATGGCCAGGTGGAACGTGGCTGGAAAAGTGTTCAGACCCAAGGAACCATAGTGCAAATGAGAATAATGGGAGTACACAAGGCATCAAGGATCTAAAGGAATTCAAGGACAACCAACTACAACATAAATAGATAAATAAATAAGTGAATTGAAACAGAAATGCACTATAGTGCATGAAGCATACAATGAAGTTAAATTGCATATGCATTAGTAGGCATGCTGACAGTAAATGCTTGGTGCATATCGATGTGTAATTTTTCATATGTACATGCTTGGATATGCATATAGCATGTTGATGAACTTAGAATAGTCTTTTATTATGAAATAATGTTTGATTATGACTAAAGGATGGATTATGTATTCAGGAAAAATGATACAACAAGGTTAAATATGTGGATGTTGTTGTTGCTTATAATTTCCATCGAGGTGAATACCCATGAGGATGGCAGGAATGGTGATCAAAATGATGAAGGGGGAAGTCTGTGAGCTTCTACAAATATCGGTTGGTCATACAACAACAAGTAGGTTGGTAAAAACTAGATAGGTATGCATTTAGTTTCTGTTGATGCAAACATGTTGAAGGGGATTGAGGTAAGGATTCCCCCAGTTAATTTTCAGTATTTAAATTGATATGTAATGGCCGAAGGCCTAGAGTGTTTAAGTGTTGTTGATGCTAGAATGCACTTAGATAAAATGTCAGTTTCATATTATGTTATGATTGGTTATGGGATCATAACCAGGTTAATTCAGGAGACATACTCCTTACATAACAATGAATACCCATAGAGCTAGTCATGTGTGAGACCATAATATGGTTGGATATGGAAGGGATAGAGCACTATGTGAGTTTTCAATGGTATCTATTGTATATCTGATTTTTGCATTGCAACCTCTTTGCCAACATTGAAGAACAATTAAGGATTATATTCTTGGTGTTGTGTTTGGGTGGAAAAGGAAGGTAACCAAATAGTTAGGGTAGGAAGTGTGTGGATGATGTGTTGAATCGTTGGCCAGACCTTCCAACTCATTATGGTGGAATACAAGATGTAGTTATGTGGTATTATGTAGTCAATGCATGGATGCATTGTGTAGATGTGACCATGGGTATTGCCACATTGATTGTTATCTTATTAACTGTGGCATTATGAAAAGTCTATGTGATTGATAATACATGTGTATGTAATGATGAGTTCATTCCAATTGATAGTTAGATTAATAGAAGTAATTGAATTGTAGTTGTAAACAATTCTGAGAGAAATTTGTGTTTTTGTTTTGAATCATTTCCATGAGAATATAAGTCTTGTACATGAGATAGTGACAATTTGTTTGGCTGAGGAATGTTGAAATTGCAGGAGGAAAGGGGTCTTGGATATGGCAGTGTTGTAAGCCCATAAAGAAGACCAATGCCTATTGCTGTAAGAGTCAAATTGTTATGAGAAGAAGCTCATGTTTAGAAGTTTAATTTTTCCTATATAAAACAGTTTTGGGAATTATGATTTGATAATTACTAACAAATTGTTTTGGCCGAATGTAAATTGAAGAAATTGCAGGTAGAATGGTATTGGATATGGTAGGGATGTAAGCCCATAAGGAAGACTGGTATATACAACTATAGAGCCAACCATTATGAACAGAAAGATCATGCTTGGAAAATTTTATTTTCCTGTATAAAATAGATTTGACATTTATATTTGAAATAGTTATAATGATATCTCATGATGACTGTATGTGTATAATATAAATGATATGTTGTATATGCAAGCTGGAAAGCATGGGAAAAGGCTATTGTTGTGACATGAGAACCCTATGTCCCTAGAAATATTCTTGTGCAAGAGAACCTTCGTCAGGCAAGATGGATTTCCTGAGGGACTACATAGCAGAGAAGGGGATGCCTGAGCTTGGGCCTGGAAGGTGAGTGACCACAATGAAGAGGAGACTTTGATAGCTCTTTATTGGGGTCATGCACATAATGGGTATGTTAGGGAAAATAGTGAGGCAAGTTAACGAGACAACCATATGGATGCAGATCCATGAACTGCACAAATAATTATTGTAATGGATTATGAAAATTTACTCTTACAATATGAGAAATAATGAGAATTTTATCCACAAATTTTGAATTGACATGCTCGCTAATTTGAAATATTGTAGGAAAACGATGAATGTTGAAGATCTAGAAAAGTACCAGACTATGAGAGAAATAAGGTGATGTTGGAGAAACTAAATGACAAAGGCATGGAAGGAAAAAAGTCCAATGGACTTGCTACAACTGGAGTTCTGGAACCCACAACTCTAAAACTTCCTCGGTGAGTGAACTGAATCTAGGGAGAAGTGGAATAACCTGAGGGACTACATGGCAGAGAAAGGGGTTCATTTATTTGGGTTGTGTAGGGATGAGAGGGAAGGAGAGCTTGTTGGTTGGAACTGCTGCTAGACATATAAATTATGAAGGTCATCATACATGTTTTGGGTCGGAATGCTTATGCATACATGTTTTAGGCCAGAGTGCCTATGTATATAAGATTGGGCTAGATTTCCTGTGTGAATTAAGGCTAGAGGGCCTAGAATTGTAATGTTAATAACATTGGAATGGTGTTGTGGACTGAGGACAATGCCAAAATAAGGGGAGGGGGATGTAACATCCTGGTTCTAACCCTTATAAACTATAATGTATTATGTAAATATGACTTAGGCTAGTGAGCCAGTAAAGTTGAAAAGGGGCCAGAGTGCATAGGAAATGTAACACTTCCTATACATTAATAAAATACACCAATGACTACAAGACTGACAAGGAAAAACAAGATAGGGGGTTATGAGTCCACGAGAGAGGGGGCTTGAGGGGCTAAGTTTTTTTTTTATTATTTTATTTACCCATAATTGATTTTATGAAGAAGAGGGGGTTACATGAGCTTCTTGGGAGGGAGGCCATGTGGCTCTTGTATTCATGTAATTATTTAAANTGGAGGCTGTTTTGGGGTCGTTCTTCCCTTGGTTTGTCATCTTCTCACTGGTTCACTTGTTCTTCTTACTCTTCACTCACTACTACGAGTTAGTTTTCTCTTGGGCTAAGCATGGAAATGAATGGTAGGAAGAGGAGAGCCATCATTGAATGGATGTAATGATTTACTAATCATTATAGGAGGGAATGGATGCCTGCATGCATGAACTTGATGGCAACTCGGATGGAACTTTCCACAACTGAGAGTCCTTGGAATTTCCAGTAGGGATATTTCTTGACTAGTAGCACTGGAGCCCTGGAGAGAAATGGAACAACCTCAGGGACTGCATGGCAGAGAAAGGTGTTCATTTCTTGGAGTTGTGCAGGCCGAGGGGGAAAGAGAGCTGGAAATTAGGATTTCTATGAGGTTGGGAAACTTGAGAGATACTTAGCTAACTACTGTGTATTTATACTTTACCTAGGACCCATCCTTGTGGATTCATAGCCCTGGCTTGGGGGTGACCTGCTGTTGAGAGTAAATGAACATTAACATCTATGGTTGGGAGGAACATCCTTGGTCTGCAGCCAATTGGTGAATGTTTACTTGCAAATATAAGTGTTCTCTGTGTTTTCTGTTTAATGTATTTTGTTGTGTATTTAATTATCTCCGAGATATGTATTCTAATGTGCTTGTATGTCTATTGGTTATTTGTTCTACATGGAATGTTGTTTATCTCTTTTAAGTTGTGGCATGGATCTTGTCTTATGCATGTGGTGTGCATGCTCCTAACATTATTGAGAAACCCTTTGCCTTCGAATTAGAGATCAAAGAATTGAGTCTTGGGACTACAACCTGCCTAGCCTACGGGTGGTTGGGTGTGTTGCATCCTGTTTAAGTGGTGTAGCCCAGCCTCTGGTTGGTTGGGTATATTACACAGAAATTTTTGGCTTCAAGGGGACGCCCTTGTGGTCATGGTTTTAGCTCGGGACTATGACAAGCCTTGTTACAGTGGGATATTTGTGGTATTGATTCTTTAGGTGAAGAGAAATGGCGAACAATTCAAAAATAGAGATTGAGAAATTTCATGGGAAAAGTTTTGAGTTATGGAATCTCAAGATGGAAGATATGTTGGTAGATACATATCAATGGGTCGTAGTGGATCCAAGTAATGCACCTACAGGAATGTGAACAGATGACTAGAAAAAGTTGGATCGAAAGGAAAAGAGCACAATCCGATTGTGTCTCTCAGATTTAGTATTACTGAATGTGTCATGGTGTTGATGATAAAAATCGCAACGAGGATTTACCCACAAAATATTGCTAAAAGCCTATTATTTATAAGTTAATGATATATAATACTAGTAGTTGGGACCCCCTTGTATATTGAAGGATCAAAGATAGTCTTGTTACACATTCGATGATGCTTACAGGGTTCTACATAGTTGATGTTGAAATATTGGTTTTGATTGCGACATAATGGCTGATGGATAATTCATTTTATATGTGGGTTTCATTACCCTAAACTCTAAATTCCATGTATGAATGTCTTGTATTCACTGTATTTACAATTCTATTGGCGCCATGATTTATTACATGTCACACCTACACAAGACACATGTTAGTCGTAACAAGAGATAAAAGCAATATGAAAAAAATCTAAGAAATGAAACTATGCTATGCTATGCTATACTATATGCATTTGAAATTAAAGAAATGATGTTAGTCCTAACTAGCAAGGTTAGTGGCTTTATTGAGTTATATGAAGGCACACTTGATATACGTTATGGCATGTTTTGGCAATGGTTAATATGATATTGGGTGGCACATTTGGAAAGCAATGTATGTTAGTTTCGATGCATGGATTAATTGTTGGTTGGTTGGAATGTACTACATAATTGAATGAGGAGAGGAAGGAAGTGACGTTCATTTACTACATGTCACTCCATACTTCCCCCCACTAGCCATCACCTTAGATTGGCTATTGTTCAATTGATTTTCGTTGTGGTTAAGCTCCGATATTCAGGTAAGAAAGGAACTACTCGACCAAGATCGCATTTTTAAGGCCATTTGGTTACAGGTATGTTTTTTTTCACCATCCATGAACTCTCTCTATTTATCAAATAAATATTGGATCGGTGATGTATTGGTCTGTGTTTTTCTTGAGGCTAGAAACTGTGTAAACTCATGGTGTTTTTCTAGAATGGTTGTTTGTGTTATTCATTGCAAATGGAAAATTTGATGGTTGAAGTCAAAATTTCATTAACTGTTCTGTGTGGTGGAAACCGTGAATGCTCTCTATTGTCTTTATTGGTTTTTGTTGGAGAGTTTCATTCCATCTGGACTTGCTAGATGTCCCCTCATAGTCCTTGTAACCATACCTGGTCTTATTTGTTGTTATGGGGTTGCTGTGTAATTTTTGAACCACCTTTGGGTCACTGCATATCATTCTCCACCGGGTCGTGGGCTCATTTTATGTTATTGTTATTTGCAAAAGTTGGTTATGGTGGCTATTATGCCAAGAGGTTTTCTTTAGTGTTGGTTTCTATTACCTGAGCTTTGCATTTATATCGCCATCATTCAATTTTTTGGGGGAAAACCATGAGGGTTATGCTCTGCGTGTTCTCGGTGTTATTTAACTAGTCAGTAAGGAGCCTCTGCTCCTCTGTTCATAGTCTCTCCTACCTAGTGTGAATTGTCACCCTGTCTTGCAAGCTAATGGTTATGTGGAATGTGTGTCCACCATGTTGTCTCGAAGGGTTCTCACCTGCTATTGGTACGGTCGACTCTAGTATCCCTATGTTGGTTCCACCGAGTGAACCCTTGATTATTTAGAGCCCGATTTTGATAAATTGAGCCAGTTATATCCTGTCAGGTATCTTGTTGACTGTTATGAGTTGGTGGAATAACGTTGACGATGGTTTTGATTATTGGCTCGTCTCTGTTGATAGAGTTTATTACACAATTATAATCGGAAATGATTATTGGTATATAGTCCCTGCATTCTTTTATTGTGACATTTGAGTTGATAGCTCAACATGGTTTAAGT
This sequence comes from Picea mariana, assembly GCA_032191745.1. NCBI lineage: Eukaryota > Viridiplantae > Streptophyta > Pinopsida > Pinales > Pinaceae > Picea > Picea mariana. The sequence goes on from JASDQU010738796.1 coordinate 180,143, forward strand.
GGTTGATTAGAGAAGTTGTAAAAGGGAATGATAATGGGCATACGGTTGCTGCCTCCTTGTGTTGTAACAGTTGAATTGTTAACTCAACATTATTTTATGGTTTGATACGAATAGTCACATAAATGCTTCTTTGCGTTATGCGTTGGTTTGTATGTTTTCTACAACATGGTATAAATTGAAATAATGGTCGTTGTTAATGTGTGTTTTAATTTCCCGATCGAGATTATTGCATTTTGAAGTGTTGATGATTGTGGCTTGGCTGTCCACTGTGTATGATTTATGGATATCATGCATTGTATCGTCTTATTGCACCATCAAAGATGGGCACAAGGTTTTTAATGGTATGGTTTCATTGCAATTTAATTGTTAAAATTGGTTGAAGGAATGGAATCATGCATGTTTCAAAAGAGCTCGTGTCTGTGTTTGATTTGAGGAATTAATTTATGGACAATGGTTAAGGTTTTGATGCTAAACAGAGTTGAAAAAAATGATTGTGTGTTCATTGGGATTATGTTTTAAATATTAAATGGAAGAAATGAGAGGAACAAAATTCCTTATACAGGATGTTCAAGGCATATTGATTTTGAGTATGATGGTACTGTGTTAATTAAAAGGGTTGAAGATTTAAATGTGGAAAGTGAACAAGTGTTAACAAACAGTAATTTTTTAATTGATCACAATAATTGTTTTGTTGGCATTGGATCATTTACGTTAAATACAATTTTTTTTTATGGATTACTTAATTGATTTTGTGAACAATATCCGCTCTTTTCCCCTACCATTATTTCATTTTTATCTAATTACAATTCCCCTCGCATTCCCATATTCATTATCCACTCCCTATTCCTAAACTTTAATTACAGTTAAAGGAAACTCTATATTATGGAAGTTTAAGATTGCAGGGATGGATTACAGTGATATATTCTTTGGTTTACATTACAGTTGATTTTTTGTCATATGTGAGAAGTAATCATGATCTTTTCCTACTCATTTTAACATTTTTTCTCTCAATACAAACCCTCGCATATCCCATAAACTTTGGTCACCCCCTGCTCATTGACAACTATTGAACAATTTGTATGGATTAGATTGCATGAGTTTGATATGTTGTTGAGCCAAATTTTATTTCATATTTTAAAAAGAGTTGTCATGTATGGTTGTTAAAGAACTATTTTCTAATAAATTATGCATACATGAATGAGATTTTTCACCAGAGGTATCCATGGCAGATGTAACCGAGGGAGAGGTAATTGGAATAGGGGCCATAGAAGGCCAAGATTATCTATACACTTTGATGCAGACTTGCAAGAGTTAGGCCAGCTATTTCAAGCTGGGTTTTTTAACTGGATTGGGCAAGCAGTAGTCCAACCTAGGCCCGAAAGGCCTCCCTTCCAAGCCCCATAGGTCCATGGTATTCCTGCACCTCCTCATGTCTCACTACAACCTGAAGTTCCAGAAAATGACAGATGGAAAGATATTGTCCACCTGATAGTCTCCCAACATCGTGGCTTGCCTAACTTATCTTTACCTGCTGCCCCACCTATCAATCAAATTTTCCAAGCTTCCCCTATCTAGTCACCAGTTCAGTCTTACCATGCTATAAAAAGATTGAAAACCGAGGCCCACCATGCCCCTGACAAAGGAAAAGCCACTGCTGCCCCTTCCTCACTCTCCAATGACTCTGATAAATTTGTGTCCTCCCGCATGCATTTGAGGGATGATTTCTCTCATGTGATCAACGAGATTAGGCCTAAAGGCTCCAAACAGCCTAATGAAAATTCAGAAGAGATCAAAAGGTGACAAAAACAACAAGGGAAAGATTGCCTCCCAGAGTGGGAAATATGGATGTTAATTATTTATTTATTTATTAATTGTTGAGAACAATTGACTTCTAAAATTTTGGACAACACACTATTTTTGGATATATGAGTGATATATTTTGGAACTAATTTCAATTATCATTGAGATACATTTTCAAATATGAATGTGAAGATGGGAGTCTCAAGGAGGGATGTTTTGTTTAATTAACTAGTTGTGTTATGATTGTTAAAAGATAAAAGAAGTCACAAGGGGTCCCACCTACTAGTTATTATTTATTTAAAAACCCTTATTATGATTTATTACTTTCCCCCCTTAACTAAAAAGTTGGTTGAGTTTTAGTTAAATTAACTAAGGAAGTAGTTCAACTACTTCAACCAATTCCAATTTTCTTAAAGGCAAAATGAAAGGGAGGAACAGGATGGGAATAAAAGGAGAAGCATACTAAGGTTTTCTCTTTGAGTTTTGTTGAGATAATTCAGTTTTCATTCATTCCTTAATTCATTAGAAGCCTAATTTTATTTTATGATAGCAGGGTCCTATTGTAGACAACAAGATTTAGGGATGAATTACATCATTCATACACTTGTTTTTCAGAGGTGTTGATCTATCTTTGATAGTCTATGTAGACTTGTTTGTTTGTGAATTAGATTTCATGACCGACAAAGGCTATTGTGTAGATTCGAGTGGGAAACAATCTGTGGCAAGCGAATCCATCTTTTAAATTTTAGTTTTTTGATTTTCTGTCAGAAGTCCTTTTGTATGTTTCATCGGGGACGTCTAAGTTTGACTTTGGTCGAAAACATCCTCAGGGAATTTTGTAACGAGAACGATTCTTTGATGAATTCGAATGAAATAAAGGATTTCTTTATGTCTCATCTATTTTGATTATTGAATTTTTTTCTTTACTTCTGTCTCTCTATTCATTTCAACATCTGATATGTTCAGAAAAACACATAAATAATGAATTTTTCAGCAAGATTTTATTTATAAAAAAACAACCTAAGCACTTGTAAACAATACTTGTGAATTAAGATAACATTTTTGATGGATATAACCATAGGGTGATATTCCTGTCTATCTTTCTTTAGCCAAGTAAGATCTGAAAATGCTTGAGTAATATCATTTCATATCTTTTACTCAACACGGGGGAAGCTATAACCAAGGATATGTGATAAGTTGGGGAACTTGTATCAGTCTAAGTCCCTGGTAAATCAACTGTTCCTGTGGAAAAAGATAATATATGAATATGCTCACAAAGATAATAATGAAGAACTAATAAATTGTTCATTATTAGTACCCATGGAATATTCTCACAAAGATAGTATAGGAATATGTTCAAAGATGATATAGGAATATGATCACAAGCTAATAATGAACAACTAATAAACTATCCATTATTAGATACCCAATTATTGTAGATACCCATGGATTGTATATGAAAAAGTTAATAAACTATTCATTACTGATACCCATTTGCTGCCAATGGAGTTTCTTCGAGTCAGAAACTCCACTAGATCCCAAGCCTCATTCTTATACAAGGTTTTCATTTATTCAACCATGGCCTTTTCCCATAGTTTTCCATCCTCTGAATCCACTGCCTCCCTAACAGTTCTGGGATCATCATCAATAATAGACAAAGAAAAAATTGAACATAAATTAGATGGAGTATACCTTTCTGGTATCCCTTTTTCCCACACCGATATCCTCAATACTGGAGTATGAGTATCTTATTCTTCTTATCCCTGTTCTTCTATAGAGTTTGATTCATCATCATTTGGTTCAAACTCTATTTTCTCTAGTTCTTTCTTACTTGGTAGGACTTCCTATTTGACAACATCATTTATTTCTCTAAATACCACATCTCGGCTATACACAACCTTCATATTTTATGGGTTCCAAAGTTTATAACCTTTGAGACCATATTTATACCTAATAAAGATACACTTTTCCCTTCTTATCTATCTTACTCATGTTTTCTTTTGGAACATGAACATAAGCCTCACAACCAAATACCTTGAGATGTGTGAGAGAAGGTTTCTTACCAATCCATACCTCTTGTGGAGTCTTGTCATCCAGTGCTGATGAGGGTGATCTATTGACCAGGTAACATTCAGTGTCTGTTGCCTTTGCCCAGAATTATTTCCCTAACCCGACACCACTGCGCATGAACCTTGTTTTTTCCATCAACATCTTGTTCATCCTTTCCGCAACTCCACTCTGCTGAGGTATATATGGAGTAGTATTCTTCCTTTATATACCTCATTTCTTATCGAATTATTAAAATTCATTACTGTAGAATTCTCCATCATTATCTGTCCTCAACACCTTAATTATTTTCTCTCTTTGATTCTCAATAAGATCCTTAAACTCTTTAAACCTATCAAAGAATCCATATTTCTTATTGAGGAAATATATCCAAGTATTCCTCAAGAATTCATCTATAAATGTGACATAATACACAGATTTTCCCAATGATGTAACCGACATAGGTCCAAACACATCACTGTGCACCAACTGTAAAATTCCTTCTGCCTTCGTTTCACCAGAGGGGAATCTTACTTGATTCTGCTTTCCATATACACAATACTCACAGAAATAAAAATCCAGAGAGAAGTTAGACATACCTTCAACCATACCTTTACTATGTATTAGTCGAAGACCCTTCTCTTTGATATGCCCCAGTATTTGATTCCACAACATAAACTTTTCTCCAGAGATTGTAGGAGTTTTTTCTTCTTCTGCTCCAATATCAGGAACAATGGAACTATTAAAACCATCACTAATAGATATTCCTTGCATCACATACATAGTTCCAATCTAAACTCCCTTCAGAAACACCATTTCTCCTCAAACCATCGTACATGTTTCTTTTTAAAATACTATTTTTACCCTTGCATCGTCCATTTTTGCTTACATAAATCAAATTTCTAGCCAATACTGGAATGTGCATAACACTAGGTAGTGTTTTAATCCTTCCATATATGAGCCTCAATTTGAATTTTCATCGTCCTATGATTTTGGTTGTTGAGTCATCACCTAGGAAAACATTACCTCTATCATACCTTTCATATTCATAGAACCACTCCTTATGGGGAGTCATATGAAAGGATGCACCTGAGTCAACCAACCATGCCTCATGATCTGCATGTGTGCTTGAAGAATCCAAGTACACATCCCATCCTTCTTCCTTGGAGGTCTTTTCTTCTATAGAGGGAGCACCTTCATATCCCTTCACTTTCTCAACACTTTTGTATCTACATTAATTCTTGAAGTTCCCTTCTTTTCCACATCTCCAACATACCTTTACAAAATTTCTGGGAGATTTAGATCTACCCTTAGACTTAGATCTCCCACTTGAGGACTTATATCTATTTCTATCCTAGGAGCATCCTCTAGAAAATAATGCATCTGTGCTCTGTCCTTCCATTTTATTCCATCTCATCTCCTCCGACAACAAGGATGAGACCAGATCATCAAAACTCAAGGTAGTTGTATTACTACCTATGGCCTTTTATTGTGCTCTTTATCAGACTATCCCATAAGTTTGGTAAAGAGCACAATAAACTAATACACTTATCTTCATATGAAATTTTAATCTCAACAAATAACAATTGACTTACCACAGTATTGAAGGTGTTTAGATGCTTTGTCATCGAGTCACCATATCTAATCCTTCGGTTATATAGATATTTCCGCAGGAACAATTTATTTACCAGGGACTTAGACTAATATAAGTTCCCCAACTTATCCCATAACTCCTTGGTTGTAAATATGTCATTTTTATTAACTGTGCTCTATCCTTTCCCATATGTTCATGACATAAAAATGAAAAACAATAAAAAAGATTCAAGCATGGTATGAATTGCATAAGAAAGGTATATATGAAAAATATACTCTTACAAACATGTAAACAATTGACAATCTATTGAAAATGGTTCACAACAAACAACAATTTACACAAGTTCTTCTCTTTTTCAAAACTGACAACGAGAGTTTCTCAATATTAGTTAACATAGTATTTTCTTCAAAAATAGTTTCGTGGGTGTATACAATACTTGAAGAGTCATTTCCAAATGGGATTCTTCCTTTACTTATATAAATACTAAGAAAAAATTCTAAAAAGGTCTTCTTGAATTCCTTAAGATGTAGTTACAAAACCTTTCATCTTCCCTCACTAGTTATTGACCTGTGTAAGAATGAGGATGAAGTTGAAAGTGGTCGGAGCAAGAAAAACTAGAAGGAAGTTATCAACAAATTTAAATTTTCTACTTTGTCTCATTCACATGATATAGGATGTTCAAACCTCGCACTGGACATAGAGTGATATGACCCTACAATACAAAGGTTCCTCAAGAGATGCTTCATGAGAGGATGTGTTGTTGCTAATAGTTTTGATGTCTTTATCCTATTGGAATATTGAGAAGGGGGGGAGGGTGAATCAATATGAGCACTTTATACCACTTTTAATCACAATATATATTCATTCACTTTATCCACAATGTTCAACAATTTATCATTAATATATAATGAGGATATAATCATAAACAAAATCACATCAACATTATCACATCAGATACACTGTACACCAATATTTACGTGGAAACCCAAATGGGATAAAACCAAAGAATGATTTCTTATATATATAAAGAATTCAATCATAGGAAGAACCAACTTCCCAATTCTCCAGCTGCAAATGGAAGGAGGCTACAACCCCCTATTTACAAGATCCAATGAGAAGGAAGCTACAACTCCCTGAATTCTATGGCTCCAACTAGAAGGAGGCTACAACCCTCTGGGTTCTTCGGCTCCAACTGAAAGGTGGCTACAACCACCTAGTTATCAGGCTCCAACATGAAGGAAGCTCCAACTCCCTGATTCTCTGACTCCAACCAGAAGGAGGATACAACCCCCTTTCCTTTCCCTGTCCAGCCACCCTAAATTATAAGTGTAAACCAAACTATCACTACCAAAATCACTATCACTGTCACTTCCACTGCTACTATCACTATCATTGTCACATCAACTTGTCCAACCTATCACTATCACTGATACTCAACTAGATCCTCTCACATGGATCATATACCAAGGACAGATCTCAACTAGATTTACAACATCACCAACACATGCCTCTACCAAGAATGTATCAATATCACCAACATACCATCAACCATATACCAAATTGTCAACCATGTATACCAAGTACCAATCATGTACCATACCATGTATCAATCATGTACATCAACAATGTACAACAACACATGTACGATACCATGTACCATATACCATGAAATGTGTCTCAACCATATACCATATCACTCTTGATAATGCCATGTACTTTAAGATATACCTCATGTATATGCCAATATCACAAGGATGTGCCTCTAACAATGAACCATATCAACCATATACCAAATATCAAGAGTGTCTCTCAAGCATTAACAATATCACCTCAACCATATGCAATCATGTACCATCAAGGGCCTCCAAGACATGCCTTAAGCATGTGCCATACAATACAAGATACAAGCCTCAAAAAAATACATAAAAGATATACCTTTACTCATGAAAACCTGAATCATACCATCTCAGACCCTATATCAACTGTGTTGTACCATCAAACCTTGCTACAAATCTTCCGTGCATTCGTTTTCAAACCTTTTCCTTAGATACATGACATGTCCTCCTGCAGCCTACGTATGTATGTGAACTGTCCTTATGCAACCTGCGTATAACCTCATAAAACTAGGGTTTCCATTTTTTTTCAACTCTGAAACTTTCACTACTTTGGACCTTCATAGCTTCAGAAAAATGTCATTACAAACTAGCCAAAAGATCACAATACTATGTTGGTTGTGGAGCCTGATTATCTTCCTGATTCAGAGGTCTTTTGTTTTCAACTGTGTTTATACCCCATGAAGTATTTACACTCCAGAAGTATGTACACTCTTCCACACAGAGGAGTGTAGAGGGGGTTTACCCCCTCTGCTGGGTCTGGGGGTGAAGCCCCCGAAGGAAAAATTGCCTTGTAAAAGTATACTGTAATTTCATTGTAAATATGGACTGTTCATTATAAGGTCACATATCTAATGGTAGAAGTTATGTTAGGGTTTTTTTTCCTATAAGGAAACCCTCTCTTATGAGGGAAATGTATTGCGGATGTGTATCAAGGTGAATATTGTATTCTGAGATAGGATATTGTGAGAGAAAGAAGAGGAAGTTACAACAGGTTTGTTGTAGGTTGTATTCCTTCATTTGCTGGGTAATAATAAAGCAAGGACCTGACAATTTCTCTAGTGGACGTAGCCCACACTGGGTGAACCACATATATCTGTGTCTCTATTGTATTCTGTATCTTCTATTTTTTTATTTCCACATTTGTTTTATTTTATTACTACACGATCCTGTTTTTCTAACAACTGGTATCAGAGGGAAATGTAACTCGTAGGAAAAGAGGGTTCCTGGTTCAAGTGGGAGCAATGTCAGAAGATGGAAAATTTAGGGTCGAAAAATTTAATGGCCAAAACTACTAGTTATGGAAGATGCAAATGGAATATTATTTATATCATAAGGATCTATTCCTACCATTAGGTGGAATAGAAAAGAAGTTGACGACTATGAAGGATGAAGAATGGGAGATTCTTGACAGAAAGGCTCTAGGAACGATACGACTGAGCCTGGCAATGTAGATGGATTTCAATATTTCGAAAGAAAATACAACGAAGGATTTGATGGACGCATTGGCTAAATTGTATGAAAAACCCTTGGCGTCCAATAAGGTATTTCTAATGAAGAGATTATTTAATATGAATATGTCAGAAGGTGGGTCTGTTGCAGATCATTTAAATGATTTTAATATGGTTACTAATCAACTAAGTTCTGTAAAAGTGGACTTTGATGATGAGGTCAGGGCTCTTCTAATCTTGTGGTCATTTCTAGAAAGATGGAATGGCTTGGTCATGCTTGTAAGTAACTCTGTCTCTGGTTCAAATACTTTAAAAATTGATGATGTTGTTGGTGTTATCCTTAGTGAGGAAATGCGATGGAAAAACATAGGTGAGACATCAGGTAATGCATTGAACATGGAGAACAGGGGAAGACAAAAGGATACAGGAAAGGGCCCAGGGAACTGCGTAAATTCTAGGAAGGGAAGATCCAAATTCAGACTTGGAAAGATAGAGTGTTGGAATTGTGGGAAGAAAGGACATCTGAAGAAAGACTACAGAGCTCCAAAGAAACAAAGATATGGATAGCATGAGAGAAATCAGGAAGCAAATGTAACAGGTGATGTGTTATAAGATGCTTTGATTCTTTCTGTAGATAATACTTCTGAGTCTTTGGTAGTAGATTCAGGGGCTTCATTTCATGCCACACCCCATAGGAAACATTTTCTATATTATGTTCAAGGTGATTTTGGACAGCTTCATTTGGGTGATGATGCACCATGCAAAATTGTTGGAATGGGAAAAGTAAAAATAAAG
>JASDQU010738797.1:0-26444 GCA_032191745.1 Picea mariana
GATTTTGTCACTTCTTTTTATTATTTAAATAATCCACCTTGACTTTGTCACTTTACTTTATCATTTAAATAATGATTTCTTCTTTTAGGTCACTTTGACTTCTTTGACCTTGGCGGCTTCAAGCCTTCATGTGAGGGTCCTTCATCTTCGTAAGGCCAAAACTCTCAAACCATGAGGAGTTATGTGACATTCCACATACCACCAGAAATGGCATGAAAAGCACTATCCATCTAGGATAGTTTCACCAACAATTTGCTTGATCTTCATCTCAGTATTCCACATAAAATCATGGGTCCTCCAACCATTCTTCTAGGATAACTCAATCCACAAAGCGTCTTCCCGTGAGGGCATTCACCATAAGGGGACCACTTTGGAGTTCATTTGTTTGTGCACCTTATCAATCATGATAAGACAATAATGAGAGCATGGGTCCTCCAACCATTCTTCTAGGATAACTCAATCCGAAAAGCATCTTCCCATGAGGGCTTTCACCATAAGGGGACCACTTTGTAGTTCATCCATTTGTGCACCTTATCAATCATGATAAGACAATATGAGTCATCTATACATTTTTTCAACAATGCATCATATACCAATGAAACCACATCGATCCATCTTCATCATGTATCAATGACAACTCATTGATCCATCTTCATATATGCATTCTCATTAAGGACAATACATATTATATTACATCAATCATCAATCAATCAATCCTTTGACATCAATAAATCACTTGACATCAATCAATCAAACCATTGGCATCAATGACAACATGATCCAACAGACTTTTCTCATACTCCGACCAACTGATGAAAATCTCCTCACAAGTTTGGGCCCATGGAAATCTATGTTGTTCCTTCAGGAATTTGTAAACTTCTCCGATATCCACCACATGCATCTGATACTTGATCAAACTAGCACTTAACTACTGAAGCATAGCCCGAGTGTTGATCAGATGTTCCAGAAATTGTTGTACCTGTCCTGGCGTTGTGTTGGTCACCTTTGCTATTCTTTCGGCCTATGAAGAATCTTGTTTGGTGTTCAATTCGACTATGTCGAGCAAGTCGATGAAGTCCTCGGGTGTGCCAAATGTTGGCCCTTGACCAAGTATTGAAGATTACTTGGTCATACTTGACCACTTTTGGGACTGTGACAGCTTGCCAAGGAAGGAGCACAACACGAAGCAGAAAATAAGGAAGCAAGACCTATTTTGGGATCTATTTTAGGGTTTTGGGGTTGATTTAATGGGAAAGGGATGTTGGCCCATGGGTTTTTCCACGTTTAGGCCCATTTTGTAATCTATAAGTAGGCACTATAGATAGTAAGATAGAGAGAGATAGTAATATAGTACATCTGTGTGATGTATGAATGGAAGCTTAGTGCTAGTATTTGGATCTGTGTGATCAGATGTATCTTAGAGTGCTCTGTGCATGAGATAGAAGAGATAAGTGCAGGTTGTTATAGTCTTTTGTTGAAGATCAAGGAAGAAGGATCTAGCAAGCTGCGCAGATCTTTTTTCCTGTGCAAAGTAAGGGTCATTAAAGCTCTGTGTTGTAACTGCTTGACCAAGATAATATAAAGAAGACTTTGTGGATGTAGCCCTAGGGTGGGGGTGAACCACGGTAACTGTGTGTATGGTGTTTTGTGCTTCTCTCTTATGTATTTATCTCTTTCTTGGCTAAGTGATTGATGTGGTTAAGTAGATCTAGTATGCTTTGTGTTTTTGAAGAATGAATAAACATTAGATCTGATATATGAGATGCTCAGTGCTTGATCTATTGAATCTAACCTATATTTCTGTGGATAAGTACTTAGTATAAGTATTCACTGTGATTCTTTGTGCCTTCTATGAAGTTGATTAATGAATGTATATTAAGGAATAATTGATGCTAAGTGCGTTGTAGGAAAGATAATCACAGATATGTGTCCCAGCTAAGGTTGCCGACACCTGAGTCTTGCAACTAACCCTGTCTCTACCTCGGGTGAGACTTCATCTGCTTCACAGGTGTTGTCAAAAGGGCTAGTAGTTAGGGATTTGTTGGTGCACTCTTGAGCTTTGAACCCTAGGTTTGACCCTGTGCCAACAAATGGTTCTGTTGTCGGGACCTAGAACTGTGATTGATGAGAACTGAAGAAGAAGAAGATTTGTGTGAAATAATCTTTGTGTGTAGATATGTTTCCCTAGTGTGCAGTGTTCTGTTTGACCTGTGAAGCTTTGTGCCAAGAAAAGAGGTCAGATATGAAGAAATAGAGGTAAGATCTGAAGGAAAGAAGTCAGATATGTGAAGAAAGAGGTCAAATCTGCAAGAAAAAGGTAAGATCTGTAAGCTCTATGCCTCGATAAAGGTAATAATAGTTAAAAGTCTTAGATCTGGAATCTTTGTGCTCTGCAGAAGTAAGATAAGTGAAAAAAAAATTGTTTCTAAAGCATGGATCTAGGTATGTTTGATAGATTTTGTCCTAGCTTCAAAACTAGGGCATTAATAGATGAAAGAAAATTTCATATGAATAGATCTGATAAATATAGTGATAGATATGTTATACCTATGCATCGAAGGAATGTCTGGACTAACAAGTGGATGCATGATCCTAGAAAAAGTTTTTTGCAGGCTAGCCACCATAATCTTGGTGCACAGTCTAGAAGGAGTTGGGGAACATCTAAATGGATGAGAGGATTAACCCTCTATTATAGTTGCAGATGACTAGAACATCTTGCTAGAGAATGCCCTGGGAGAAGACTTAGTTGCATCTATTGTAAGGCTATGGACCATGAAGTATTGGATTTCCCTAGAATGATTTCTAGGCTTGAGAAGCTGAATATGGAACAAGCCAACCCTGAGGGAGATCAAGAGACCAAGATTATAGCAGAAGCCTAGAAAGAATTAAAATATATATTGCTACAGATGAAATATACCTTGAATGACCACTGACATGTTAGGATATTAGAGATATTCAAAGAAAACGAGAAAATCGAAGCAAGAATAGGGGACTTTGACATTGACTATACTCTTGATGAAGAAGCACAAGTGAACATTATGCCAGAAAGAACTTGGGAGGCTATAGGAAAGCCTGTTGTGATTCCTTCCTTAGAAGGAACAAGTTTCTTCAGAGGAAAGCTAGTAACCCTATGTGGAAGGCTCACCCAGATACCTATGACTATCAATGGAACTTTGATAGAGGAAGACTTTGAGATCATTAAATTTGTTGAAGACACTGCCCCATTTACCATGCTCATAGGAAAACCCTGGATTGATAGAGAACAGGCCAAATGAAGAAAAGAAGAAAAATATTTGGAACAGAAGAAGCAAGAGTTAAAAGACTTTATGACTAGAAGGATCGCACACTTTATTGAAGAACAGAAGAGTAGATCGTAGATATTTAATATTAGTACCTCCGGTGTCGAAGCTAAGAGAAAAATTGAGGATCTGCAGAAGATCGAGTTACCTGTTTTTGATACAGAAAAGGTATTATCAAGGAACCATAAGAAAGATTTTCCACAATGTGAAGTAACTAAGACCACAAAAGATACACATCAGAATGGTAAAAAAATTACTAAGACGAAACTCACTGGGAAGAAGGCTAGGAAGTTAAGAAAGAAGAGGACTAATACTATAAGTTTACAAGAAGTTATAGAGGACACTTCACAGTAAGAAGAATTACAGAACTAGAGCTTCATCGAGATATCAAAACAACGACAGAGAGCACTTTGCCATGATGAAGAAATATAGCCGTTGGAACTGATATACTCGTTCGACCGTCGCTCCGAACGAATTGAAAAATAGTTATGGGTTACCACTAGACTGGTGGATAGCACCAGAACAGATAAGAACGAAGTTAATGAAGGCCACAGGTCTATTGCAAGTAGACCATTGTTGAGATTGCCTACTTAACTTGTCGCGCCACGCACTAAGAATACTTTTTTCCAATTGAGAATCTGAAGCACAAACCCTGAGATCATTGCCTTACTATTCACTGTCGTCTCTAAATTCCTATTGCACCAAAGCCCGCTGACCCAAATTTGTATGTCGAACGAGCTTAGCACTACTGAGAAAATTATTGAAGAAGTTCTAATTGATTTAATGACTGAGAGAGTCATGTCAGAATGCAGAATGTCTACAAGTGTACAGGAATCGTCCTCGGGCGCACTACTAGCTTCCCCTTCCACTGCTTGAGAAGGACCATCCCAACCACCTTCGAAAAGACGATCTAATCTCGGAAATGACTTTGCCACTATGAATATGATCCCAAGCATCTTACCTAAATATATCCCACCACTAGGCAGACCCGTAAACCGAGACTCTATACCTAGAGACTTCGACTATACTATAGTCACTGTGTACCTTTCGAAAGGGATGCGCGCAGTTCATGCTGACCAAGAGAAGCTCACCACCCTAAAATTTAGTGATTTTAACCTTAGAGATCACAAGGTATACAGTATGCTAGCCCCACACAAGTATTTGACTATTACAAAAGGAAAGAACCCCAAGATTATACCCAAGCAATGGACCCATAACGTAATGAAGATTCCACATTTCGAGAGGCATCAGGAAGTAAATGCATGTGTCTGACTCTTGTTTTCCTGCTACCATGGAGGATACCTATGGTTGGACCGGTGCATCACTGTGGATCTGGTTTTGATCAATCAGATCACTACGCTAAGGATGCAGGGCCCTGACCCACAGGACTTTTACCCTAGAAAGACCACATATCGTGCTCTTGCTCAATGAATAAAAGACACATATGGCAATCTAGAGAAAGGAACGTGAGGTTACAAGGTAGCCTCCATTGAGAATGCAGCAGTACGCTTTGGTTTCCAGTTGATCGCGGGCAAGTTAGTCCAAAAAAACAGACCTACACAAGTGACCGGATTTGTAGTTGACCTTGCAGGGAAGTGCACGGAGGGACTACAAATGAATTGGGCGAAATACCTCATAAATCAGCTAGATCTTGACTGTAGACAAGCGTAGGACCAAGGGTATGAGTTCCACTTTAGCTGGTTGCTCATACTCATCACCTTCATCGTGTGGGAATTGCTCGAGGGAGCCACATTTCTGGAGATCGAACCCTTCGAACCTCTGGCTGCGAAGTTCTGTATGTTGTGGTATTCCAGTGACATGGAAAAATAGTGGCAGCCCAATGTTGTCTTCCATGCATTCTACACTCAGTTGAGGAATGTCATTCAGTCTACACCGTGCATTACACCCAACACTCTTCATAGGTTTCGACCTTTGATGAAATTCAGCGCAAATCATCACTTCACCTACATTATGGTGCGCAAAAACGAACACAAACAACAACTCCATTCATATTACAAGATGATAGAAGATGACCTAGAGGAGATTACCAAGGAATGGTCAGTAGACCTCCTTGTTGTAGCAGATCCCGTAGAGATGTCTGACGTAGATAGACCTAAAGCTATGCTGGATACACCAAGACCATGCAAGCCTAAGAAGGATGTGGAAGCTCAAGATATCCATAGCACATCCACGAAGACTACTTCATTATCACCTACGAAGGGAGGTGATGAGGAATAACTAGGGGGCATAGAAGTTGAACAGAGCAAAGGTGAGATTACCCCACCTAGGGACGAGGCAGATCCCTCCAAGAAAAGGAAAAATACCCCATGGATTCCCTCATCCAGAAAGAAAACTAAGGCCACTCGGACCATGCTTAAGACTATGCTTACCCCAGATGATTTTGACTTCCAAATTGTCGCGTTGAATGATGTTTCATTAGAGCTCGCGGAAAATCGGAGCTATTCTACCAGATCATGGGTGAACTTAAATAAGTGTAGCAAGCACTTCATTCTAGCCAAGAAGTTCCTATGTCACCGATAGAAATGGAAATATCAAGAACAGGCGATGAGCCCACACAGTTACGCCAAATCACCGAGAAAGTCGAATCTCACCTTCGACAAGCTCAAGAAGACATAGTGAAAGCCACCCAAGCTTTGGTGCAAGCACAGAGTGCACATGAAGAGAAACAGAGAAAGGCCACATAGGAGCAACTTGACTTACAAGAAAAATGGGAGGAGGAAAAAGCCCAGTTACATCATAGCAAGGACCAGTTGCTAGCAAAGAAACTTGAAACACAAGAAAGAGTTTATAAGGCACCACGCTCCGTGACAATCATAGAAGTGAAGATGGAAGATCGTCTTCCGCAGCAGGTGACCCAGCTGGAAGAAGTAATCTAGAAACTTCAACAGTGCATCATGGACCTAGAACTCCGCACTGTGCCTGAGACACCCCAAGAGATAAGATATCTAAGAGAGGCCACTACTGGAAGCGCAGTCGCCCGATTAAAAATAATGGCTTCAAAATGTAGTTAGCTAAGCACCAGAAGCACCCAGACCTATGAAACCCTTGTAGAGAATCCAGAATTGTATACATTGGAGGCACAGCTCCAAGAAGAAAAGTAGCATGCAGATGTGCTACAAGTGAAGCTAAATTCCATGACCCCAGTCGAAAGAATGAAGAGGTTCGCAAAGAAATTCACAGCCCAACAACAAGTACACATGCTGCAAAGTAAAGTAATGGATGTTTCTCAGCGACTGCAACCACTCCAAGAGAAGGCATGTCAACTATTCATCAAACTTGAAAGCCATGGATCTAAACTCGAACAGGGTGCCATCACCATAGAACAGCACCTGGAAGGACCGCTCAATGACACAGTAATCCAGGAATTTACTAAACAAGAGGTTGTCGCATTGCAGCAGGTCAAATCCGCTCGAGGCATTCGAATCGAAATTGGTCAAACCTGAGTGACTCGGGATGAGTCACAGGTGAGTGTTGGGGGCTTGTTGACCCTTGACCAAGTTTTGAAGAGTACTTGGTCATACTTGACCACTTTTGGGACTGCAACAACTTGCCAAGGAAGGAGCACAACGCGAAGAAGAAAATAAGGAAGCAAGACCTATTTTGGGGTCTATTTTAGGGTTTTTGGGTTGATGTAACAGGAAAGGGATGTCAGCCCATGGGTTTACCCATGTTTAGGCCCATTTTATAATCTATAAATAGGCAATATAGATAGTAATATAGAGAGAGATAGTAATATAGTACATCTATGTGATGTATGAATGGAAGCTTAGTGCTAGTATATGGATCTCTCTGATCGGATGTATCTTAGAGTGCTCTGTGCATGAGATAGGAGAGCTAAGTGCAGGTTGTTATAGTCTTTTGTTGAAGAGCAAGGAAGAAGGATCTAGCAAGCTGCACAGATCTTTTGTCCTGTGTGAAGTAAGGGTCATTAAATCTCTGTGTTGTAACTGCTTGACCAAGATAATATAAAGTAGACTTTGTGGATGTAGCCCCAGGGTGGGGATGAACCACGGTAACTGTGTGTATGGTGTTTTGTGCTTCACTCTTATGTATTTATCTCTTTCTTGGCTAAGTGCTTGATGTGGTTAAGTAGATCTAGTATTCTTTGTGATGTTGAAGAATGAATGAACATTAGATCTGATATATGAGATGCTCAGTGCTTGATCTGTTGAATCTAACCTATCTTTCTGTGGATAAGTACTTAGTATAAGTATTCACTGCGATTCTCTGTGCCTTCTAGGAAGTTTATTAATGAACATATATTAAGGAATAATTGATGCTAAGTGTGTTGTAGGAAATATAATCACAGATCTGTGTCCCAGCTAAGGTTGCAGACAACTGAGTCTTGCAACCACCCCTACCTCTACCTCGGGTGAGACTTCATCTGCTTCGTAGGTGTTGCTGAAAGGGCCAATAGTTATGGCTTTTTTGGTGTTCTCTTGAGTGTTGTACCCTGGGTCTGCCCATGTGCCAACACTGAACTCAGGCAATTTGATATCCTTCGTCACCTTGTTGATCTTCGAACCTAGTTTCTCTCGGATTCCTCAGCAAGGTTACAGAGCCAATTTTTCTTGATAGTCGGAGTTATATTTCCTGCAATCAAAATTAAAATCGTTTAGAAATGGCTTACAGAACAATACTCGAAAAAATATATTTAAAAACATAAGAGTGAAGAATCTAGATCGGTGTATGCCTGTAAAGCTTGCTAAGCCTAATTGTTTGATACTTACGTGATCTCTGCAACCTTTCGAATTACCTGCACTGTCTTTGTTAGTGCCATCATTTTTCTTCAGTTAGGGTGGGTTACATCTGCGCACCATAGCATGAACGATTAGGTATGGAAAACATGAGATTCAAAGTCACGCCAGTGGCCGCTTGGCCCTTGGGGTCGGGAAAGGATGTCAGAGCTGAACATGTGCTAAAAGTATGAAAATTTTTCAAAAGAACTGGATAATGTCGTAAGGGAAGTTGTTAAATGCTTCAGTTCGAGGCAAGTTGCTCAAATAGGAGCCACATTAGCAAGTGCATCAACCATCATCAGCTCATTATGGAGGCTGGGGAATTTAAAAATAAATCGATGTGATCATACCACACATTCTTTGCAACTCCTATCGGTTGCATCTCACACACCCCGGATCATACTCATCACACGGACGTGACACATAAACTATTTAAAACATCTTGTCACAAGGCATTCAGTGTTCCCTATCACGTTTCAACTCAGTGCCTGCTCCGTTATAAATTCTAGATGTTTTGTATGTGTTCCACTTACCAGTCGAGATTATGCATTGACTCATCCCGTGAGCCCAACTTGATTAAATTCTTTTCTTTGGGCATTTTTCAAGTCACCCATGCATAATATAGATACGTTGTCACACCATGGGAACTCCTCAAAACTCAAGACGGGGCATGTGAGATAGTCGATGCACAAGGATTGAGGCACAAAATGTTTGGGGCTCGTTCTTGTTTGCGATGGGTGTTCCCAAGGCTTCAAAGGGAGATTCCTACCTTCGCGCGGAAACGATAGTATCACCTCATGTGGAGGCCTAAGTGGAAGAAGTTACGTCGGAAGGACATAGGTTGGAAGCCACACTTCCTCGACAGCAGATACTGTGGAGGAGAGAGAGGCCCAGAAAAAATAAGGATGTCAGGGGGGGAAACCAAATCCCAATTGAGTTGTGTGCACGATCAGCCGTCGAGGAGCTCCTACTATGTACTATCTAGCTAGACCCTGTCAGAACCAAAAGTTGAGGAAGTGGGAGCTGAACAAGAAAGACAGAAGCCTCGGGTTCTAATGCCATAGGACCTAATCCATAGCTAGAGAATAGAGAATCATGTTGGCAATTGGTGGCAAAGAACCTCAAGGTGTCAGCGCAATAGGGTCTTCAAGGGAACGCAACCTGGCTCAAGAGGCATCTTTGGGAAGCACAAGATATGATCGTGCAGTTGCAGGAAGCACAAAGGGTATCGGAAGAAAAAAATATGACAACACCTCCGAGAGCACAAGGTATCCAGGGAGAAAGTTTGCATGCAAAAGAGGCATGATGGGTAGACTCTATTTTGTATTCGACATGACGTAGAATTTTGATAGTCTTCCCTTTTTTCTTGTGAAAAATTTCATGTCCTCAATGTAACCGAGAAGGCTGGAAAAAAGGTGTAGACAGTGTCTATTGTATGTAACCTAAGCCTGATGCGAGTCTAATATAAAAATTCTCAAGATTTTGACGAAAGGATTCTAGTCATAGTAGTTGAATGCATCGTGTTTTCTCTTTGCGTATGAATCTATTGTTTTCTTTGTTTAAATTTCTTGTAAGTTAACCCCAATTTTGTATTTAGTTTTTCTCCGATTTGCTTTGTTTTTTCATTGATATCCTTCTACGAAAAACCCCTGACACCAATTGATTTCATCATACGGTACCAACGTGGAACCACTAACTTGGGATACAAGGTACTAAAGACTGGGAACTTAGCTTACGGGTAATGGTCGGACTTGGGACTTTTTTCAAGTCAAGCGCTTTAAGATAAACTTGGGACTGTCAATGTCAAAAAGGTATCAGAGGTTAGATTTCAGAAATAAACCTATCCCATGTCTTCCTTGTGATTTAACATCCTTAAAAAAACCCCGATACCAAAGACATTTCGGAAGTCGGTGAACGGTGAGATCTTTCCTTTATTCATGTAACGCCTACTCTTTTCGCTCCTTATCGACATCGAAGGGAATCGGTTGTCGTCGATATCCTTGTGATGCTTGTCACAAAAGAGCATATTTTGTTTGTCGACGCCGACGAAGATCGGCACTCGGCGACCTTGGTTCTCTCGAGTGATTTCTTTCACCCTCAATCTTTCCCGATGTTGAATTCCTTAAGCACGTCGCGGAAAGTTTTGACTATCAATTCTCTAATTTAGATGTTAGTATTTTAAGTTATTCATTTTCGCATGGTCGAGAAAAATTCAAAAGACTTGAAATGAAAACAAAATGATAAGTAGAGGTAACATTTTTTTATACTGAGGTCGAATTAGACGGTGCAACAGATTAAGTGGTACCCAAAAAGTAAAATTTGACATCAGATTTTTAGGGTGTGTTGAGTGCTCAACAAATGGCGACTTACTGGGCGAAAGCAGAATCTATGTTGCTCCTTTAGGGCTCAGCTGATGAAAAAGATGGTGGAGAACTTAGTTGGTTTTGAATCAGAGCCTCTTTTACCTTTGCATTTGAAATTCTTTAGTTAATGCTTCCAGGTCTGCCTATGGGGTTTTTAACCTTTATTCCTTCTTCGTTTCTGGTAACGCTGACTCATGCCCGTTTTTACAAAAGTCTAGTGAAGCATTCACTGGCATAGATCCTTTAGTTACCTTTATCCACTTTCTTCATTGTTGCTCCGCTGTCAGCAAGCGTCCATAGCCCCGGCGGAGTCACCTCGACATCATAGACCTTCCTCCATTTCCAGCGAGCATCCATAGCCCCAGCGGAGATATCTTCATACCCTCTCCTACTGTTCACTCTTTTGATAATGTCAATTTTATTTCGGCGTGATTCCCTAAGCGAGTAAGAGAGGATGATGTCTTTTTATTTTGAAAAGTTAGATGGTTAAGGTGGATCCTTTGCTAGCTTTGTCTTCGGGGTTCATGTAGTCCTTTCCAGCTTTCCTTCTTTCCCGTAAGTTCTTACCAAACCACTAATAAGACACTTTTGACATTCTCCGAAATTGTTCATTTGCGTAGGTTAGATAGAGGAATCCTCAAAGCAACCGCAAGTTCCTCAATGCCTCTTGTGTTTTATATGAGTAATGAGTTAGGAACAGAGTTTGTTATGTCGCATGGTTTAAATTCAACCATTTTCTTTCTGAACACAACTTTCAAAAGCGCAAAATTCCAAAAATAAAAAGAAAAAGAACAAAAATGCATTTCACAATCATGAAAACATTCATACAAAACACAAAACTTTTTTTTTTAGACTGTTATTGTTGGAAACATTGTTTTAGGGCTTGGCCATTTACTGGGAGGGCATCAGGTTCCCCCTCGGATTTTGTAACCGATAAGTGCCTACCCTAATCTTCTCAGACACTTGGAAAGGTTTGAGCCATAGATTTTGAAACTTAGAATGTTTTCCTATAGGATCATTCGTTCTGTCCCATTTTAGGACTAAGTCTCCTACTTCAAATTTTTTCTCTTTAGCCTTATTCTTATCAAACCATATTTTCACTATCTATTGGTGAGATAGGAATTTTTTCTTAGCCTTTTCTCTCTCTTCTTCTAGCATGATAAGCATATCAATTTTTTTTTGCATGACCGATGAACGTTCCCCACTAGAATCTTGGGCTAGTTGAAGAGATTGAAGATAAATTCCATCTGGGAGAATGGTTTCATGCCTGTAAACCAAAAAGTATGGGGAATTTCCTATATATTCCTTGGGTGTGACCCTATTGTCCCATAGAGAATTATGGAGTGGATTATGCCAATTCCTTTGGTTATCTGCAACTCTCTTCTTTAATATTCTCACTAGGTTCATATTGGTTGATTCTGCCACCCCATTTCCCTGTGGATAATAATTTGCAGAGTACCTAATTATGATTCCTTTGTCCAAAGAAAACTCTTTCATTAGGGTGGAAGAAAAGTAAGATGCATTATCAAAAACTAGGATAGAAGGGACAGTCATTGTTTGGAGTGGGATTGCAGCTCTTTTCTCCCTCCCAGCACTTACTTGACAAGTTTTATAGTTTCTAGCGTAGGTGTCAGCATCTTTGAACAAGGTGGGCCAATAATAGCCAGCTCTCAGTATCTTTTGAGCGGTGGTGTTTCCTACAAAATTTCCACCAGTAGGGCCATCATGGAGCTCCTTCAAAACCTTGTCTTCATCTTACCTTTTGAGACATATTAATAGTACCCCATCATAATTAATCCGGAATAGTACAGAATTTATGAGGCGATATTGTGCAGATTTTAACCTGAGAGCTCTTCTTTCCCTAGGGTTGAGATCTTTTGGACAAGTCCCATGGTGTAGGAGATAATTTATCTTCATGTACCAAGACTCTTGTCCTGGGGAAATGTATGAGGCTTCACCACACCATAATTGCATTTCATTCTCCCATCTAGGATCTTCATTTACTTGGTCCTCGGCTTCAGTCACAATTTTGCACAATCCTTTCCCTTTAACTAGTTTGGCAGGTTTTATATCTAGATAAAATTCTTGAACTATTTCCATCCAGTTCCCTCGTATTTCCCCCATCTCATGTTGAGTGAATAGGGATCAGACTACAGGGTGGGGCACGATTACTTTGGTGTGGTTCTTGAGGATGTAGGACCTGAAGTGTTTTACTGCCTTATATACTGCATAGGCCTTTTTATCTATAGCAGGATAATTAAGTTTGGATCCTTGGATATTAGTACCCATGAATGAAACTGGAGCCTCATTATTTTCATCATCCTTTTGAGTCAATACTGAAACTAATGATTGGTTGGAGGTAAAAGTATAGAGGAATAAATCTTTGTTGAAATCGAGACTTCGTAACACGGGGGCTTGAGATACAGAAGTTTTGATGTTGCTGAAAGCATCCTTTTGTTCATCATCTCATTTAAATTTGGCATCTCTACGAATCATATTTTGTAAGGGTTTGATAGTTTCCGCAAAATCGGGAGTGAATATCCTCATAAAATTGATTTTCCCGAAAAAAGATTGCATAGCTTTCTTGTTGTGAGGCAACGGAAGTTGAGCTATGACCTTAATCCTTTCTGGGTCTATGCGAATGCCTACTTGATATATAATATGGCCTAGCATCTTACCTTCCTGGACATTGAAAATATTTTTCTTAGGATTTAAGGATATGTTGTATCTCCTACACCTTTTGAAAATCTAAGTTAAGTGTTGGATGTGCTCTTATTTGTTCTTTGAATACACAGTTACGTCGTCTAGATACACTACCACACAGTTGTTGATTAGTCCCTGAAATGCTACATCCATGGCCCTTTGGAAGGTCGCCCCTACGTTGATTAACCCAAAAGGCATGCATTTATAAGCGAAGGTTCCCCACTTGGTTCGAAAGGAAGTTTTCAAATGATCTTCCTTTGAAACTAGGACTTGGTTGTAACCTGAAAAACCATCCAGTAGAGAGAAAATCTCTGAGATAGACACGGTCTACAGGAGTTTCTCCATTGGCGGGACTAGGTAATTTTCCTTTTCTAAATCTTTGTTGAGGTTCCTAAAATCTACGC
Organism: Picea mariana; assembly: GCA_032191745.1. Classification (NCBI taxonomy): domain Eukaryota; kingdom Viridiplantae; phylum Streptophyta; class Pinopsida; order Pinales; family Pinaceae; genus Picea; species Picea mariana. The sequence goes on from JASDQU010738797.1 coordinate 13,530, forward strand.
ATAAGCGGATTTCTCCAAACTATTTCCTCACAGGAACTAAATTTTCTACCCATGTGGAATGTCTAACCTGGAAGATGATTTTGGCATCTAAAAGTTTCTTCAATTCCTGATACATGAGAGGTTCCAAGGATGGGTGATACTTTTGGAGCTTTTGTTGGAAGGGTTTCACTTTGGGTATTAACAGGATAGTGTGTTGAATGATGCAGGTATCATAAGTTTTCAAATCTCAATAGGACCATGCGAAGACATCATGGCATTGTCTGAACAGTTTGAGGTAAGCCTTTCTTTCCTCTTTAGATATAGTCTTGTCGAGATTCACATTCTTTGGGTTTTTCGGGGTTCCGAGATTTATAGTTTCATGCAAAGGACGGGAGCTATCGGTCTTTGATTTTTTTGGCCCCTTAAATCGTTCCTTCAGGTCAAAAAGGTTTTCCAGATTAACTATCCCTTTTGGGGTTGTGTGAGACTTTGCTTTATCAATAGGTTGACCTATCCGAGGATTAGTTCTTTTTTATTGTTCCTGTAATACTTCATTGTCAATAGCTAAGTCTTTGAAATTATCTTGGTTAGTTAGAAAGTTGATGATATGTTCGTCCCCTTTGAAGACTTTCCAATTAGAAATATTGATGGGCACAGATGGTTTGTAGAGTAGTTCCACAATGAATCAGGAGGCTTCATAATATTCTAGAGGTGACAGCTTTGAAGCACTCATGGTCATGGAATCAGCAAGGATATTCTTTGCTCTGGAGATCGTGGTGATATTGAAAGCTTCAAAATTCTCTATTAACCTATGCACTTCCTGCTAATAATTCTTTAGGTGTGGGAATTGCAATGTATAGTATTCCTCACTTGTCTAACGATAATCTCCGAGTCTCTGAAAACCTTCAATTATTTGTCGTTTAAGTCTATGGATTTATTTAACCCTTGTACTAGATATTTATACTCAGCGGTGTTATTGGTGCATTCAAATTCTAGTCTATAGGATAGGAAATGATGTTTACCTTTTGGATCAATGAGGATGAACCCTTCCCCTGATCCTTTATGTGATTTATATCCATCGAAATATATGGTCCAAATTTGTGATCGAAAGTTAACCATTTATTCCTTCTTATTACTTTCTTTCCCTCCTATCTTTTGTTCGATGATTTCTACCACAAGTTATTGACAGAAGAGGGTTTCCTCTATCGGTATTGGCGATTTCTCTTGAAAGACAGTTTCAAAGTTTTGAGTGAGAGGGACATTAGATGGAAGAGGGGAGAAGTTCCAAAGATAGGAATCGTAGGAATAATTGCCTAGGACAGGGAAATTTGTGGATGAGGGTTCATTCGGGGTCTCTATATCAGTGACCATATGTTTCAGGTATCTCTCCCTATCAATTCTGATCATATTATTGTATCCCTTTAGTGGTAGCCAAAGGTGTGACCAGTCTATACTAAAGTACTTGTTCAACTTCTCAGACCAATATCGACTTAGTAATAACCCATAGGCCTCTGGAATGTCTACTACAATAATGTCAATCACTTGCACAAACTTAGGATGTGTCTCTATCCTGATCATTACATCTATGAGTTCACCCATGAATTTGACCTGGGTTTTATCTAGTTGTATTACATGTTTATCACTCTTGAGAGGAACAACATTTAATTTTCTGCAAATAGACAAGGCCATCACGTTGGAAGATGCTCCTGAATCTACCAAACAATTGTGGAGGTTCCTGTTGAAGACTTCAAACGTTAAGAGGAATGATGGGACAAAAGGGTTTCCCTTCTTATCTTCTGAGCAGGTATTCATGGTTGGTTTACTTACTAGATCTATGGAAGTTAGATTTCTTTGTTGTTCATTACTTGTCGTAGGGTTTTCTATTGATTTCAAAGATTTTAGCAGGAAGTCTTTTTTTTTAGGGATTATACATATGTCCATGACCGATATATTATCCTTCAACTTCTTCAGATCTTCAACTATGTTGTACTCCATTTTGGGTGATTCTCGGGTATGGATGGTAATAGGGTTCTTGCAGGGAGAAAAAGGTGATTTCGGGTGATCGAGAGTTGACCTTTCTCCTGACGTTTGAGTGGTAGTGGGATCCTTTGAGATAGGAGGACCTTTACTTCTAGTTTTCACAACCGAGACCTCTATGGGTGGTTCTTGAACCTGAAATAGGTCGTCGAAAGGCATAATTAGGTCAGTATCCCATATTAGCATGGATGTATCTTCTGGTGGGTCAATCTCTTCCTGTTCAGTAACATTCATAACTGAACTTCTTGGTTGTTCGGTTAGGGAAACCTCATCTAAAAACTAGTTGGCCATCAAATTCATGGCATGCAACCATTGAGGGTAGTCTCTTTTAGAGTGGTTCCCCTAGTGATAAGTACAGAAAGAATCAGATGTGACATTCCCTAGATCGATATTCAATTTAGTTGGGGGAGGTTTAATTTCTTTGAACGATGGGTTTGTTTTAAAGAAAGGATTATAGGGTCTTTGGCCTTTGTTTCTTTCCCCTGTTTTTCTCTTCATGTCTATGATCTCATTTGATAATTTCTTAACCATGCGTTGTAGATATTCTATGTCTCCATTACCCTTGTCGGGAGTCTATTCTTCTTGTTTCCCTGGTGGTCTAGTCAGAAGGGGTCCTCTTTTGGGAGGAGGTTGAACTTATTTCTTAACTAAAGAGACCCGGCCTTCTTTACACCCTTGCATATGGAATTCTATCATTTTATCCTCTTCAAAATTTTCAGCTAAGGTTGGTTTGGAAACCCTCTTCACAAACATGGAAATAGAGGTTGGGAGTGCATTAGTATATACTTCAATTTGCAACTCCTTAGTTGGTTTGGCTTCGGGATGGAATTTTTTTAAGATGGTTGTGAATATTTGATTGAAATATTTAACCTTCTCTTTCAAACTCATGGTGGCGGCGAACAACTCAACCATCAAAGCTCCTGCAGTAGTCTCTTCTGCAAATTTATCTAGAAAATGTTTTTGAAACTTTGTCCAACTAGTTATGGATCCTATAGGTAAGTTAAAATACCAAGTGGAGGTTGAGTTCTCAAAAGTGTAGGGGAACAACCTGAAAACTATGTCTTCATGTTGGACGTTCATAAATTTATTGATATGGTCTTCATGCAATTCTGAGGTTTTGGGATCGAAATTAGGAAGTAACTTCTCTAGATGTCGATGAAGGTTATGGACTAGTCCCAGGAGGGCCAAAGCGTCTCTAGCCAACCAAGGTTGATTTTTCAGTGGTGGGTTTCCCCTTTCTTCATAATGGTCGGTGTTGTCCTCCATATCTTCAAATTCTGAGTTAAACTCTTCCTCTTCAGAAAAATTGTTTGGTTCAAAAACGTCGTCGGCTAGCATTTCAGGTATCATATCAAGAGGATCTTGGATTTAAGTGATTGCGAAATATATTAAGTCTTATACCATGTGCACGAAAACCTCATTGGGGGTATCGACCATTGGTCTACTTATATTTTTTCTTCAAGGAAGTATGGGAGCTAAGGAAAACACACCAATCTGTCGAGCGTATGCTCTTGTGATTATTCTGAATTAATTTAATTCCTCGTGAGGAAGAGTGTAAGGTATTTCATAGTACAAAGGTTCTTCCTCAAGCTGTGGTGAGTTACTTGTTTCAGGAGTACTCATCCTGTGTGGCTTGTCTTGGGAATGACTAGCCATGCATGTGGGTTGTTTTGAATCTATAGGTTGTTTGAAGTACTATGAAAAAAATGTATTCGGCCATTCATTCTCAGGCCCTCCTTCTAGCGCCAATTATGTTCATGGGTCTTAAATCCCTTCAGTTCAAAAGTAGGAACCAACCCCGCCATCGAGGCCCAATTATACTCTGCAACATTTAATAATGGAATGGTTCTCCAAATCTTGCGATCCGGCCAATTAATCGATGGGCTTTATGTTTTATTACAAAGGCGTCTCCTTCAGTTGGGACTTTATTTTTTTGTACTTTCTCTTAGGTGGGACCGAAGTAATATTGTAAGCCAATATAAACTAACTTGGCAACAAAAATAGGATTAAGTTTAACTACTGGAGAAGAGGCTGAGCTTGGGATAACCCGCTACTCAAGCATGCAGACAACAATTCTATACCAAAGGCCTAGTAATAATACGTTAACCACGTGAGAATCCAATTACTGTCTAAGATACTAATTATCAAAAGGAAAACACATATGTGATAAAACAAAGGAAAGAATAATAATCCACCTACTTAATCATCCATCACATGATAACACAACGATTCATATTCATCATTAAAGTAAAGAACAACAAAACATTGCACCAGATAACTTGACAATAGATTAAATATTTTGTACTCATTACATCATCATTCATGACACGATATAGGAAATAGTTCGTCTCCACATCCAATCACACATGCAGTTTGATGAAAATAACTTTGTCTCTGGTCCATAAGGACCTCTCAATTAAAGGTAGCTTGGAAATAGTTCTTAACAAACCAAAAAAAGAGTTTCTTGCAATAACCATCGACCTTTCATTGATTGGTCGATGCTCTTATTTATAATGTAAAATTAACTACAAATAACGGCTAAAGTGCAGTTAAACAAAACAAAACTCACCACATGGCATTCTCTCCTAATAGTTTTCCAACAATCAACTCAAGATATCCCTTTGAAAGGGTGACTTTTCTCATACTCTGACCAACCTGATGAACAGCTTTTCGTAGGTTTAGGCCCATGGAAATCTGTGTTTTTCCTTCGGGAGTGAGTAAAATTCTCTGATCTCCACCACATGCATCTGATACTTTATCAAACTAGCACTTAACTACTGAAGCATAGCCCGAGCGCTGATTGGATTTTCCAGAAATTGTTATACATGTCTTGGCATTGTGTCATTCACCTTTGCTAGTCTTTCGGCCCATGAAGAATATTGCTTGGTGTGAGATTCGACTATGTTGCGCAAGTTGATGAAGTCGTCAGGTGTGTCGAACTCAGGAAATTTGATATCCTTCATCACCTTGTTGATCTTCGAACCTAGTTTCTCTCGGATTCCTCCATGAGGTTACAGAGCCAATTTTGCTCAATAGTCAGAGGTATATTTCCTGCAATAGGAATTAAAATCGTTTATAAATGGCTTACAGAACAATACTTGGCAAAATAAATGTAAAAACATAAGCATGAAGAATCTGGACCGGTGCATACCTATAAATCTCACTAAACCTGATTGTTTGATACTTACATGATATCTGCAACCTTTAGAATTACCTGTTCCATCTTTGTTGGCACCATCATTTTTATTTAGTAAGGGTGGGTTACATCTATGCGCCATAGCATGAATGATCAAGTATGAAAAACATGAGAGTCAAAGTCACGATAGTGTTCAGTTGGCCCTTGGGGTCAAGAAAGGATGTCAGAGCCAAACATGTGCTAAAAGTACGAGAATGTTCCAAAAGAGTCGGATAATTTCGTAAGGGAAGTTGTTAAACGCTTCAGTTCGAGGCAAGTTGCTCAAACAGGAGTCGCATCAGCAAGTTCATCAACCATCATCAGCTCATTATGGAGGTTGGGGAATTTAAAAATAAATTGATGCGATCAAACCACACATTCTCTGCAACTCCTATCGGTTGCAGCTCACATGCCCCGGATCATATGCGTCGCACGGACGTGACAAAGAAATTATTTAAAACATCTTGTCTCAAGGCATTTAGTGTTCCCTGGCATGTTTAAACTCACTTCCCACTCCGTTATAAATTCTAGATGTTCTGTATGTGTTCCACTTATCATTCGGGGTTATGCACTGACTCGTCTCATGAGCCCAGCTTGATCAAATATTTTCTTTGGGCCTTTTTCAAATCACCCATGCATAAGGTAGATACGTTGTTGCATCATGGGAACTCCTCAAAACTCAAGACAAGGCCTGAAAGGCAGTCAAATTTCCAGGCTTGAGCCACAAAATGCTTGGGACTCATTCTTGTTTGCAGTGGGTGTTCTGGAGGCTTCAAAGGGAGATTCCTACCTTCGCATGGAAAGTGGAAGTGGAAGAAGTTATGTCAAAAGTTCATAGGTTGGAAGTCATGCTTCCTCAACAATAGATACTACAGAGGAGAGGAAGGCCCAAAAAAAATAAGGAAGTCAGGGGGGGAAACCAGATCCTGATTGAGTCGTGCACACAATCAGCTGTCGAGGAGCTCCTACTGCGCGTTATCTAGCTAGATCCTGTCGAAACCACAATTCGAGGAAGCGGGAGTCGAATGAGAAAGATAGAAGCCTTGATTTCTAACGTCAGAGGACCTAATCCGCAGCTGGAGCAGGCACAACTCACCATAGCTAAACTTTACCAGGAGAATAGAGAATTACATCGACAATTGGCAGCAAATAACCTTGAGGTGTCAGTCCCACAGGGTCATGAAGGGAACACAACCTAGCTCAAGCAGCAGCTTCGGGAAGCACAAGATATGATCGTGCAGTTGCGGGAAGCACAAAGGGTATCAGAAGAACAAAACATGACAACACCTCTGTGTTGTGGGTGGGAATCCCTCTTATGGACTTAGTAATTAAGGGATCTAATCATGCATGCACAAAATGACCATTTCAAAGGCCTCTACTCTTTCCTATTCTCCCAACACAAAACCCCACATTCATGCAATACAAAGGTGTAAATGAGATTCGGTAACTCTACCTTAAGTCATTCGTTTGATGTCGATCCCTTTTCTTTCACTCACTCTTCGATTGCAAGCCTCCTCCCAAAGTTGACCTGCATTCACATATGAACAAAGAAAAAGCTACGAACATGAATTTCATATACTAATTGTTGGGTTATTTGTGACAATATCATAAAATAAGCATTCAACTTGAACACGTGATATGGTGGGATGGGAAAAGTATTCATTTTTGTATTAATCTTCACAAGAGTAAACTTACAATATGTGGTCAGCACTGCTCCTCGAAACTAGTCCCAGGCTCCTCTTCAACTGTCCTCCAACTTCTTTTCTCTATACTTCTCTTTGCACAAGGCTGGCTAAAGGTTGGGACAAGGGGAATGCTCAATTGGGTATAGTCTCTTTACTATTATTTTCCTCCTTTCAAATGGGACCTTTACCCCTTCCTTTATAGGCTAGAAGGAGCTAGGTATTTGGTCGAATGACCAGACATGCATGGTTGAAAGGTTTAGTTAACTTGCCCAAAGTTGTGTGTTCCATTAGCAACTTTCCTTTTTCCATGCTTTTGTGGGTACACGCGGGTTTTATTGGAGCAGCTAGTGTGTACACGCATTCAGTAATGGAGTAGGGAGCGTGGGACTTTATGAAGGGGGTTTTTAAGAAGAGTTGTTCAGTAGTGTTTTGGAAAAGAAGGAGTCTGAGATGGCCTAATGCCAGGTAAGTATGTCTGGTGCAATTTAGGGTTATAACATATGCCCCCTAATGTGTGAGGTCAGAAGAGCATCTGATGGTCGAAATACATTATCAATCTTCACCAATGTTTCAAACAAGTGAGCCCAAGGACCAGAAATCGAGAGGTGCCATATGCAAAATAACAATTGTCTCACCAAGGTGGGCATACCTATGCTCGGGATGAAATAAAATCATGGCTACCAATCAAATACACTGTAGATCTATGTCATATAACTATATAAAGTGTAGTCGTGAGCAATACACAGTGGATCTACAGCTCAAAATAAAAAATATATGCATGTATAGTATCCATCTTCTAGAAGTTGATAAGGCATGATGGTTGGAGATGAAGTCTTTAGAGCTCAAGAAACAACTTCAAAATATTCAAAACTCAGGTAGGAGTGTAATATGAGTGTACGACTTCACTACCCAGAGGTCTTCGACAGCTCGTCGGTCATGGACTAGAGAATCTTGATGATCAGACTGAAGGCTTCATTGATTTTGAACAAAGACTTGATTGGAATTTTGGGATGGCCGAGCATGAGGGCAAGAGACAAACTGTAGAAGGGCCAACTCAGGATTGGAAAAACTTCCCTTGGACAATAGCACAAAAAATGATGAGACTCAAGCAGCATGGCATTAACATAAGTTCATGAGGCAGGAGGCAACGCAAACTCTCCATATGTTTGGAAGAATAACCAAATGGAGGAGGACACAGCTCAATGTGGCGGGAACATCTTCCTAAGGTCATATTAAATCCCATGGCTTGACAAACAAATGGAAGGATGTGCTTTATCCAAGGGAAACTCATTGTGTTTCCAATACAAAGAAAACACTTTTCCCTTCCTCTTTTTGGGGTATATTTGATTTTTTTGTCTTTTTCAATAATTTTGGAAAAAGAATAAAAGAGTGCTATGTTACAAAGGAGGAATGAGTGTCGCAAAAATATGAGTTCGAGGCACAAGGACAAGACTGATGTTCAAAGCAAGGACACTTGGGAAAAAATCCCTCATGGGACCAAAGGTGTCAAGACGCACAGGCGAAGTGCTACAGGGCTTGCGTATAAGGCATGCTTCAGATGGTTCAGTTGAAAGCAACATGGAGCCAACATTAGACCAAAGACGCAGGTATGCAAATGCGATTAATAAGACACACAATGTAACGTCCTTCGATGTAAGTTTAATGATCCCAGAGAAGGTAAGCTCGATGGTTTTTCATATTTAGAGAGTCTGAAAAAACATAAAAGGAGACTCCATTGGGATACCTTTTTCGAAGGTAGTCTAGTTAGTTCGAAAAAGGGGTAAACTAGCACCGACAAGACATCTATTCAAAACCATTTTAACGAGTGTGGTAAAGACAAGATCACTCGGCAATTTTTTCATTTTTAAGGAGTCTAAAAAAATCTTAACTATGGACTCCATCAGGAATGTTCTTCTAGACCATTTTAATGAGTGTGAAAGAATAAGGTCACTCGGCGATCTTTTCAATTTTAGGGAGTCTGAAAAGAGCTTAACTATGGACTCCGTGGGGGTTACTTTTTTTGTAAATTTAGTCCCTCAAGCCCGAAAAAGGGTTAAAATGATACCTAAGAATACTCTTCTAGAGATATGAGGCCTCTAGAGTATACCTTTGTTCGTACAGTTGACTGTCCGGACCGAAAAAGGGGTAAACTACCATCGGACATCCATGACTTCAAATTTCAGTTTCACAAGCGTGAAAGGCCACAAGATTGTTCGACAATCTTTTCATGTTTAAAGGGTCTGAAAAGGGCTTAAAAGAAGACCCGTTATGTTTTAGGAGTCCCGAGGGTGAGGTCAAGAGTGATAAGGAATCATGCAAATGAGGCTCAAACTCGTAACAGCATGGACACCGTCATGCAAACAAGATCTACCTAGGGCATCCATGTTATGGTAGGCTCTACCACCAAATTATGACACTTCTAAAGTAGTGATGAGGGTTCTGTGTCTCAACTTGGTGGGATCAATCCTATGGAAAAGTGGTAAAGACAACGAGATGCAGAAAGTGGAGGTGAAATCTCGACTTAAATGCAATGAGTTAGAAAAAATGGATTTTTACCAAAGGACCATCAAAATGCCCAAAAACTCAAAAACAATTCCCAATACCCAAAGTAATACTTCCCGTGACCATCCAAAGAAAACTCCTGAACCATCTTAAATGATTTTTAGTTTAGAAAAAATGACAAAAGGGTCTGAAAATTGACAAAAAAGGGTTAAAAACCTCCATAAATAGAAGTTGGCAACTCATTATCACCATTGTTAATTCAAAAATTGACTAAAAGCCAAAATTGCCCCTTTGTGAAAAGAATTGATTCTGGGGGCTTTGGTGGATGAAACAACCATCTGCTTGGAACAAGTAAGTATAAACTCTCTCCTCTTGCAATTTAAATCTTTCTTTATGCATTTAATTTCATTTTGGGGGGGGCGTCGACCCTCAAAAGGTCAGCCCTAGGTCCACGCGGGTTGCCCTATAACAGCCCATGTGTACACTCACTCTGTTTTATGGCCGACCGTGTGTACACACGACTATCATCACAACAGCTTGTGTGGACCCTCCAGTTAGTGTAAAAAATTTAAGAAATCAAGAATTAACCCTCCCAAACTTTTCCCATGTGTAGGATGTATGTGCACTAGAGAGAAAGAGAGCATGAGAATATCATTTCGTTGGTTGGGGAAGACCCTAATGTTGTGGCTGCGTTGATGCAATGTGGGTTGCTAAAATTCTTCCTATGTCCTTTCATGCAAGAACAACCTAGGCTACTAAATGCCTTGGTTGATTATTGGCATCCCTATGTAGAGGCCTTTATGCTAAAAGGGAAGTCGTTGGTGCCAATGATCGAGGACATATACTTGTTGACTAGCCTCTCCCGGTGAGGGGAACCAGCCAACTTTCATACGTTTCCCTCGGGGCCTCACAACATATCAGAGTTGATTGGACTCTATTGTGAGGCGGGTACAGATAGGACGAGCTCACAAGTGTCGATAAGAAATATCTCAGACTTATCACTACAGGCGATAGTGTTGCTCATTGGGCAAATTACAGGGTCTGTCGCTTTGCATCAGGCTTCACATGCACAGATGAATTGTGCAGTTTAGTGCTTAAATGCACATATTTTTTATTGGAGCACCACATTATTGGACTATATGAAGAGACAGCTGACAGACTGTCAGTTGTGGACTCAGAGGAATTTTGGGTTTGGAACCATTCTTTGCTCTTTTTTCTTTGAAAGAGTGCCCAGTTTCAACCCTCGAGAGGTGGTAGAGGAGCATCAGGCCTCTCTTCCAGTGATATGTAGATGGGCAGTGTTGTTGCCACAATAGGGGGGAGGAAGGACCAATGAGTCCTTTGATGACAACTTTTTTTCTTGGTTGTCGTGACACATTCCAGTCATAGAGGATTACCCTTATGATGGGATTGACTTCTCAAGAGACCCTGAGATACCAGTACCTCTCGACGAGGAGGGAGGAGAGATGGGTAAGTTTTCATCGTTTGTTTTTTTTTGTTAAACATATGTAATTTTTTTGTTGTTTTTTATATATATCATTTTTTTATACCAGAGCACTTGATGGATATGTGTCTATTAAGTGCAGATGTGGGACCAATGTGACCAGCGGATTATGCGAGGAATAGTCGATGTCCTATGCTAGGGGCCTCACACGTCGCCGCAAGGGGACTAGCAGTAGCAGGAGAGCTTCCATCCAGTGAGGCTGAGAGGGTTTTGAGATGAGTAGAGAGAAATTTTACCTCTCTCACTTGCATAGTCCCCATGGTAGATATTGAGGATCTTCCACCATCTATGCAGCCTCATGTAGTGGGGGCACCACGGATGTGGGTCCGACTTTTTTGGCATTTGGAAAACATTGTTTATCATTACAACAAGGCTCATAGGCCCTGACCTTAGTTAGCCTGTACTTTTCACATGTTGAGGGAATTACTTGTATATATTTTTTGAGGGCATAAGCCCCATGACTCGTTACTGGTCGTATTTTTGAGGCTCTTGTGCCCACCTATGTACTCTGATGATTTTGATATTATATATGGATTTTTATGTCTTTTTATGTCTTATGGATCATATTTTCCTTTAAAAATGTATTTACATGTTTATGTTTATGTCCTTTTATATGTGTGTGAGATGCCAATCTAAGATTTGATTAGCTAGAGTATCTATGACTTGGTTTAATCTCCTAGGAACATGAAAATATGTAATATAATCAAAGCTTCGTTCTAAGAGATGTACCCTAAGGAATCATCGGTGTAAAGTAGGATCATGAACACGGTAGACTCTATTTAATTGAGACACAACTAGTTCTGTGTCTAAATAGACCCAAAGATGAGAGATACCAAATGACAAAGCATCACAAAGCAACAATATAACTGCGTTGTATTCGGCGACATTGTTTGTGGTGTCGCCTAAACATATGCCTCCTGAAGATAATAACTGGTCTTGAGGTGTAAAAATTACCCAAGATGTGGAGGAAAGCCTCCAAGTGTGTCGGCTAGCATCGTCTGGGTACCCAATGAACACCTCTAATTCACTTGACATCTACCACAGTGACAAAATATAACATCAAAAATGACACATCCGTAAATCCAAAAGAAACCAGAAGGTAATAGTACAAAGATTATACATGTGTTACAAAACTTTACCCAAGGTGACCTACCTATGAGTAATAATTCTTGAGGTAGAGCCCATTTCTAGGCTCCACCAAATCATTTCCCTCAAAGTCTACCAGACGATAAGCACCCTTTTTTAGAACCTCTTTTATGATGAAAGGTCCAAACCACATGGGTTTGAATTTGCTTGCCCCCAAGGAGTCCTTATCCTGGTCATAGACCAAGACAAGGTCTCCTTCAGAGAAAATCCGAGGATGAATGGACCGATCATGCTGACACTTGAATTTTTGTTTGTGAGCCTCATTGGCCAGGGCCGCATCACGATGCTGCTCATTGAGACGCTCAAGGTATAATAATCGTTCTTCAAGTGGAGAAGTGTCTGGCAGTAACTGTACTGCCAACTTTAGGGACAGGATCTAACATTCTATAGGCAAGACTGCTTCCAGCCTGTAAACAAGTTGAAAAGGTGAGAAACCAGTTGCAGTCTTAACAGACTTTTGGTAAGCCCATTATGCCGAGTATAACATCAAATGCAAATTTGACTTGGCTGAATTGATCGTTCATTGTAGGATGGTCTTAAGATATTTATTTATGGCTTCCACCTGACCATTCTCTTGGGGGTAGTAGGGTGACAAATGTTCTTTCTGCAACCCAAGCTTTGATGTTAATTTGGTCATCATTTGGATATGAAATTGACTACCATGGTCAGTGAAAATCTCTCTCAGGACGCCAAACCTTGCGATTATCTGGTTGAACAAAAAGAGAGTTGCAGTCTCTCCATCATTTTTAAACATTGTTATAGCTTCGACCCACTTCGTGAAGTATTCTACGGATACAATGATAAAATGGTGCCCCCTTGCTGAAGGAGGGTTGCATGTAGTGTAATTAATCCCCCACTTAGTGAAGGGACCAACTGTGATGATAGGA
>JASDQU010738797.1:37925-53010 GCA_032191745.1 Picea mariana
GATTTTGTCACTTCTTTTTATTATTTAAATAATCCACCTTGACTTTGTCACTTTACTTTATCATTTAAATAATGATTTCTTCTTTTAGGTCACTTTGACTTCTTTGACCTTGGCGGCTTCAAGCCTTCATGTGAGGGTCCTTCATCTTCGTAAGGCCAAAACTCTCAAACCATGAGGAGTTATGTGACATTCCACATACCACCAGAAATGGCATGAAAAGCACTATCCATCTAGGATAGTTTCACCAACAATTTGCTTGATCTTCATCTCAGTATTCCACATAAAATCATGGGTCCTCCAACCATTCTTCTAGGATAACTCAATCCACAAAGCGTCTTCCCGTGAGGGCATTCACCATAAGGGGACCACTTTGGAGTTCATTTGTTTGTGCACCTTATCAATCATGATAAGACAATAATGAGAGCATGGGTCCTCCAACCATTCTTCTAGGATAACTCAATCCGAAAAGCATCTTCCCATGAGGGCTTTCACCATAAGGGGACCACTTTGTAGTTCATCCATTTGTGCACCTTATCAATCATGATAAGACAATATGAGTCATCTATACATTTTTTCAACAATGCATCATATACCAATGAAACCACATCGATCCATCTTCATCATGTATCAATGACAACTCATTGATCCATCTTCATATATGCATTCTCATTAAGGACAATACATATTATATTACATCAATCATCAATCAATCAATCCTTTGACATCAATAAATCACTTGACATCAATCAATCAAACCATTGGCATCAATGACAACATGATCCAACAGACTTTTCTCATACTCCGACCAACTGATGAAAATCTCCTCACAAGTTTGGGCCCATGGAAATCTATGTTGTTCCTTCAGGAATTTGTAAACTTCTCCGATATCCACCACATGCATCTGATACTTGATCAAACTAGCACTTAACTACTGAAGCATAGCCCGAGTGTTGATCAGATGTTCCAGAAATTGTTGTACCTGTCCTGGCGTTGTGTTGGTCACCTTTGCTATTCTTTCGGCCTATGAAGAATCTTGTTTGGTGTTCAATTCGACTATGTCGAGCAAGTCGATGAAGTCCTCGGGTGTGCCAAATGTTGGCCCTTGACCAAGTATTGAAGATTACTTGGTCATACTTGACCACTTTTGGGACTGTGACAGCTTGCCAAGGAAGGAGCACAACACGAAGCAGAAAATAAGGAAGCAAGACCTATTTTGGGATCTATTTTAGGGTTTTGGGGTTGATTTAATGGGAAAGGGATGTTGGCCCATGGGTTTTTCCACGTTTAGGCCCATTTTGTAATCTATAAGTAGGCACTATAGATAGTAAGATAGAGAGAGATAGTAATATAGTACATCTGTGTGATGTATGAATGGAAGCTTAGTGCTAGTATTTGGATCTGTGTGATCAGATGTATCTTAGAGTGCTCTGTGCATGAGATAGAAGAGATAAGTGCAGGTTGTTATAGTCTTTTGTTGAAGATCAAGGAAGAAGGATCTAGCAAGCTGCGCAGATCTTTTTTCCTGTGCAAAGTAAGGGTCATTAAAGCTCTGTGTTGTAACTGCTTGACCAAGATAATATAAAGAAGACTTTGTGGATGTAGCCCTAGGGTGGGGGTGAACCACGGTAACTGTGTGTATGGTGTTTTGTGCTTCTCTCTTATGTATTTATCTCTTTCTTGGCTAAGTGATTGATGTGGTTAAGTAGATCTAGTATGCTTTGTGTTTTTGAAGAATGAATAAACATTAGATCTGATATATGAGATGCTCAGTGCTTGATCTATTGAATCTAACCTATATTTCTGTGGATAAGTACTTAGTATAAGTATTCACTGTGATTCTTTGTGCCTTCTATGAAGTTGATTAATGAATGTATATTAAGGAATAATTGATGCTAAGTGCGTTGTAGGAAAGATAATCACAGATATGTGTCCCAGCTAAGGTTGCCGACACCTGAGTCTTGCAACTAACCCTGTCTCTACCTCGGGTGAGACTTCATCTGCTTCACAGGTGTTGTCAAAAGGGCTAGTAGTTAGGGATTTGTTGGTGCACTCTTGAGCTTTGAACCCTAGGTTTGACCCTGTGCCAACAAATGGTTCTGTTGTCGGGACCTAGAACTGTGATTGATGAGAACTGAAGAAGAAGAAGATTTGTGTGAAATAATCTTTGTGTGTAGATATGTTTCCCTAGTGTGCAGTGTTCTGTTTGACCTGTGAAGCTTTGTGCCAAGAAAAGAGGTCAGATATGAAGAAATAGAGGTAAGATCTGAAGGAAAGAAGTCAGATATGTGAAGAAAGAGGTCAAATCTGCAAGAAAAAGGTAAGATCTGTAAGCTCTATGCCTCGATAAAGGTAATAATAGTTAAAAGTCTTAGATCTGGAATCTTTGTGCTCTGCAGAAGTAAGATAAGTGAAAAAAAAATTGTTTCTAAAGCATGGATCTAGGTATGTTTGATAGATTTTGTCCTAGCTTCAAAACTAGGGCATTAATAGATGAAAGAAAATTTCATATGAATAGATCTGATAAATATAGTGATAGATATGTTATACCTATGCATCGAAGGAATGTCTGGACTAACAAGTGGATGCATGATCCTAGAAAAAGTTTTTTGCAGGCTAGCCACCATAATCTTGGTGCACAGTCTAGAAGGAGTTGGGGAACATCTAAATGGATGAGAGGATTAACCCTCTATTATAGTTGCAGATGACTAGAACATCTTGCTAGAGAATGCCCTGGGAGAAGACTTAGTTGCATCTATTGTAAGGCTATGGACCATGAAGTATTGGATTTCCCTAGAATGATTTCTAGGCTTGAGAAGCTGAATATGGAACAAGCCAACCCTGAGGGAGATCAAGAGACCAAGATTATAGCAGAAGCCTAGAAAGAATTAAAATATATATTGCTACAGATGAAATATACCTTGAATGACCACTGACATGTTAGGATATTAGAGATATTCAAAGAAAACGAGAAAATCGAAGCAAGAATAGGGGACTTTGACATTGACTATACTCTTGATGAAGAAGCACAAGTGAACATTATGCCAGAAAGAACTTGGGAGGCTATAGGAAAGCCTGTTGTGATTCCTTCCTTAGAAGGAACAAGTTTCTTCAGAGGAAAGCTAGTAACCCTATGTGGAAGGCTCACCCAGATACCTATGACTATCAATGGAACTTTGATAGAGGAAGACTTTGAGATCATTAAATTTGTTGAAGACACTGCCCCATTTACCATGCTCATAGGAAAACCCTGGATTGATAGAGAACAGGCCAAATGAAGAAAAGAAGAAAAATATTTGGAACAGAAGAAGCAAGAGTTAAAAGACTTTATGACTAGAAGGATCGCACACTTTATTGAAGAACAGAAGAGTAGATCGTAGATATTTAATATTAGTACCTCCGGTGTCGAAGCTAAGAGAAAAATTGAGGATCTGCAGAAGATCGAGTTACCTGTTTTTGATACAGAAAAGGTATTATCAAGGAACCATAAGAAAGATTTTCCACAATGTGAAGTAACTAAGACCACAAAAGATACACATCAGAATGGTAAAAAAATTACTAAGACGAAACTCACTGGGAAGAAGGCTAGGAAGTTAAGAAAGAAGAGGACTAATACTATAAGTTTACAAGAAGTTATAGAGGACACTTCACAGTAAGAAGAATTACAGAACTAGAGCTTCATCGAGATATCAAAACAACGACAGAGAGCACTTTGCCATGATGAAGAAATATAGCCGTTGGAACTGATATACTCGTTCGACCGTCGCTCCGAACGAATTGAAAAATAGTTATGGGTTACCACTAGACTGGTGGATAGCACCAGAACAGATAAGAACGAAGTTAATGAAGGCCACAGGTCTATTGCAAGTAGACCATTGTTGAGATTGCCTACTTAACTTGTCGCGCCACGCACTAAGAATACTTTTTTCCAATTGAGAATCTGAAGCACAAACCCTGAGATCATTGCCTTACTATTCACTGTCGTCTCTAAATTCCTATTGCACCAAAGCCCGCTGACCCAAATTTGTATGTCGAACGAGCTTAGCACTACTGAGAAAATTATTGAAGAAGTTCTAATTGATTTAATGACTGAGAGAGTCATGTCAGAATGCAGAATGTCTACAAGTGTACAGGAATCGTCCTCGGGCGCACTACTAGCTTCCCCTTCCACTGCTTGAGAAGGACCATCCCAACCACCTTCGAAAAGACGATCTAATCTCGGAAATGACTTTGCCACTATGAATATGATCCCAAGCATCTTACCTAAATATATCCCACCACTAGGCAGACCCGTAAACCGAGACTCTATACCTAGAGACTTCGACTATACTATAGTCACTGTGTACCTTTCGAAAGGGATGCGCGCAGTTCATGCTGACCAAGAGAAGCTCACCACCCTAAAATTTAGTGATTTTAACCTTAGAGATCACAAGGTATACAGTATGCTAGCCCCACACAAGTATTTGACTATTACAAAAGGAAAGAACCCCAAGATTATACCCAAGCAATGGACCCATAACGTAATGAAGATTCCACATTTCGAGAGGCATCAGGAAGTAAATGCATGTGTCTGACTCTTGTTTTCCTGCTACCATGGAGGATACCTATGGTTGGACCGGTGCATCACTGTGGATCTGGTTTTGATCAATCAGATCACTACGCTAAGGATGCAGGGCCCTGACCCACAGGACTTTTACCCTAGAAAGACCACATATCGTGCTCTTGCTCAATGAATAAAAGACACATATGGCAATCTAGAGAAAGGAACGTGAGGTTACAAGGTAGCCTCCATTGAGAATGCAGCAGTACGCTTTGGTTTCCAGTTGATCGCGGGCAAGTTAGTCCAAAAAAACAGACCTACACAAGTGACCGGATTTGTAGTTGACCTTGCAGGGAAGTGCACGGAGGGACTACAAATGAATTGGGCGAAATACCTCATAAATCAGCTAGATCTTGACTGTAGACAAGCGTAGGACCAAGGGTATGAGTTCCACTTTAGCTGGTTGCTCATACTCATCACCTTCATCGTGTGGGAATTGCTCGAGGGAGCCACATTTCTGGAGATCGAACCCTTCGAACCTCTGGCTGCGAAGTTCTGTATGTTGTGGTATTCCAGTGACATGGAAAAATAGTGGCAGCCCAATGTTGTCTTCCATGCATTCTACACTCAGTTGAGGAATGTCATTCAGTCTACACCGTGCATTACACCCAACACTCTTCATAGGTTTCGACCTTTGATGAAATTCAGCGCAAATCATCACTTCACCTACATTATGGTGCGCAAAAACGAACACAAACAACAACTCCATTCATATTACAAGATGATAGAAGATGACCTAGAGGAGATTACCAAGGAATGGTCAGTAGACCTCCTTGTTGTAGCAGATCCCGTAGAGATGTCTGACGTAGATAGACCTAAAGCTATGCTGGATACACCAAGACCATGCAAGCCTAAGAAGGATGTGGAAGCTCAAGATATCCATAGCACATCCACGAAGACTACTTCATTATCACCTACGAAGGGAGGTGATGAGGAATAACTAGGGGGCATAGAAGTTGAACAGAGCAAAGGTGAGATTACCCCACCTAGGGACGAGGCAGATCCCTCCAAGAAAAGGAAAAATACCCCATGGATTCCCTCATCCAGAAAGAAAACTAAGGCCACTCGGACCATGCTTAAGACTATGCTTACCCCAGATGATTTTGACTTCCAAATTGTCGCGTTGAATGATGTTTCATTAGAGCTCGCGGAAAATCGGAGCTATTCTACCAGATCATGGGTGAACTTAAATAAGTGTAGCAAGCACTTCATTCTAGCCAAGAAGTTCCTATGTCACCGATAGAAATGGAAATATCAAGAACAGGCGATGAGCCCACACAGTTACGCCAAATCACCGAGAAAGTCGAATCTCACCTTCGACAAGCTCAAGAAGACATAGTGAAAGCCACCCAAGCTTTGGTGCAAGCACAGAGTGCACATGAAGAGAAACAGAGAAAGGCCACATAGGAGCAACTTGACTTACAAGAAAAATGGGAGGAGGAAAAAGCCCAGTTACATCATAGCAAGGACCAGTTGCTAGCAAAGAAACTTGAAACACAAGAAAGAGTTTATAAGGCACCACGCTCCGTGACAATCATAGAAGTGAAGATGGAAGATCGTCTTCCGCAGCAGGTGACCCAGCTGGAAGAAGTAATCTAGAAACTTCAACAGTGCATCATGGACCTAGAACTCCGCACTGTGCCTGAGACACCCCAAGAGATAAGATATCTAAGAGAGGCCACTACTGGAAGCGCAGTCGCCCGATTAAAAATAATGGCTTCAAAATGTAGTTAGCTAAGCACCAGAAGCACCCAGACCTATGAAACCCTTGTAGAGAATCCAGAATTGTATACATTGGAGGCACAGCTCCAAGAAGAAAAGTAGCATGCAGATGTGCTACAAGTGAAGCTAAATTCCATGACCCCAGTCGAAAGAATGAAGAGGTTCGCAAAGAAATTCACAGCCCAACAACAAGTACACATGCTGCAAAGTAAAGTAATGGATGTTTCTCAGCGACTGCAACCACTCCAAGAGAAGGCATGTCAACTATTCATCAAACTTGAAAGCCATGGATCTAAACTCGAACAGGGTGCCATCACCATAGAACAGCACCTGGAAGGACCGCTCAATGACACAGTAATCCAGGAATTTACTAAACAAGAGGTTGTCGCATTGCAGCAGGTCAAATCCGCTCGAGGCATTCGAATCGAAATTGGTCAAACCTGAGTGACTCGGGATGAGTCACAGGTGAGTGTTGGGGGCTTGTTGACCCTTGACCAAGTTTTGAAGAGTACTTGGTCATACTTGACCACTTTTGGGACTGCAACAACTTGCCAAGGAAGGAGCACAACGCGAAGAAGAAAATAAGGAAGCAAGACCTATTTTGGGGTCTATTTTAGGGTTTTTGGGTTGATGTAACAGGAAAGGGATGTCAGCCCATGGGTTTACCCATGTTTAGGCCCATTTTATAATCTATAAATAGGCAATATAGATAGTAATATAGAGAGAGATAGTAATATAGTACATCTATGTGATGTATGAATGGAAGCTTAGTGCTAGTATATGGATCTCTCTGATCGGATGTATCTTAGAGTGCTCTGTGCATGAGATAGGAGAGCTAAGTGCAGGTTGTTATAGTCTTTTGTTGAAGAGCAAGGAAGAAGGATCTAGCAAGCTGCACAGATCTTTTGTCCTGTGTGAAGTAAGGGTCATTAAATCTCTGTGTTGTAACTGCTTGACCAAGATAATATAAAGTAGACTTTGTGGATGTAGCCCCAGGGTGGGGATGAACCACGGTAACTGTGTGTATGGTGTTTTGTGCTTCACTCTTATGTATTTATCTCTTTCTTGGCTAAGTGCTTGATGTGGTTAAGTAGATCTAGTATTCTTTGTGATGTTGAAGAATGAATGAACATTAGATCTGATATATGAGATGCTCAGTGCTTGATCTGTTGAATCTAACCTATCTTTCTGTGGATAAGTACTTAGTATAAGTATTCACTGCGATTCTCTGTGCCTTCTAGGAAGTTTATTAATGAACATATATTAAGGAATAATTGATGCTAAGTGTGTTGTAGGAAATATAATCACAGATCTGTGTCCCAGCTAAGGTTGCAGACAACTGAGTCTTGCAACCACCCCTACCTCTACCTCGGGTGAGACTTCATCTGCTTCGTAGGTGTTGCTGAAAGGGCCAATAGTTATGGCTTTTTTGGTGTTCTCTTGAGTGTTGTACCCTGGGTCTGCCCATGTGCCAACACTGAACTCAGGCAATTTGATATCCTTCGTCACCTTGTTGATCTTCGAACCTAGTTTCTCTCGGATTCCTCAGCAAGGTTACAGAGCCAATTTTTCTTGATAGTCGGAGTTATATTTCCTGCAATCAAAATTAAAATCGTTTAGAAATGGCTTACAGAACAATACTCGAAAAAATATATTTAAAAACATAAGAGTGAAGAATCTAGATCGGTGTATGCCTGTAAAGCTTGCTAAGCCTAATTGTTTGATACTTACGTGATCTCTGCAACCTTTCGAATTACCTGCACTGTCTTTGTTAGTGCCATCATTTTTCTTCAGTTAGGGTGGGTTACATCTGTGCACCATAGCATGAACGATTAGGTATGGAAAACATGAGATTCAAAGTCACGCCAGTGGCCACTTGGCCCTTGGGGTCGGGAAAGGATGTCAGAGCCTAACATGTGTTAAAAGTACGAAAATTTTCCAAAAGAACCGGATAATGTCATAAGGGAAGTTGTTAAATGCTTCATTTCGAGGCAAGTTGCTCAAACAGGAGCCACATCAGCAAGTGCATCAACCATCATCAGCTCATTATGGAGGCTGGGGAATTTAAAAATAAATCGATGTGATCATACCACACATTCTTTGCAACTCCTATCTGTTGCATCTCACACGCCCCAGATCATACTCGTCACACGGACGTGACACATAAATTATTTAAAACATCTTGTCGCAAGGCATTCAGTGTTCCCTGTCACGTTTCAACTCACTGCCTACTCCATTATAAATTCTAGATGTTCTGTATGTGTTCCACTTACCAGTCGAGATTATGCATTGACTCGTCCCGTGAGCCCAACTTGATTAAATTCTTTTCTTTGGGCATTTTTCAAGTCACCCACGCATAATATAGATACGTTTTCACACCATGGGAACTCCTCAAAACTCAAGACGGGGCATGTGAGATAGTTGATGCACCAGGATTGAGGCACAAAATGCTTGGGACTCGTTCTTGATTGCAATGGGTATTCCCAAGGCTTCAAAGGGAGATTCCTACCTTTGCGCGGAAATGATAGTATCACCTCATGTGGAGGCCGAAGTGGAATAAGTTACGTCGGAAGGACATAGGTTGGAAGCCACACTTCCTCGACAGCAGATACTGCGGAGGAGAGAGAGGCCCAGAAAAAATAAGGAAGTTAGGGGGGGAAACCAAATCCCAATTGAGTTGTGTGCACGATCAGCCGTCGAGGAGCTCCTACTATGCACTATCTAGCTAGACCCTGTCATAACCAAAATTTGAGGAAGCGGGAGCTGAACGAGAAAGACAGAAGCCTCAGGTTCTAATGCCATAGGACCTAATCCATAGCTGGAGAATAGAGAATTATGTTGGCAATTGGTGGCAAAGAACCTCGAGGTGTCAGCGCAATAGGGTCTTCAAGGGAACACAACCTGGCTCAAGAGGCATCTTCGGGAAGCACAAGATACGATCGTGCAGTTGCGGGAAGCACAAAGGGTATCGAAAGAAAAAAATATGACAACACCTCTGAGAGCACAAGGCAGCCAGAGAGAAAGTTTGCATGCAAAAGAGGCATGATGGGTAGACTCTATTTTGTATTCGACGTGACGTAGAATTTTGATAGTCTTACCTTTTTTCTTGTGAAAAATTCCATGTCCTCAATGTAACCGAGAAGGTTGGAAAAAAGGTGTAGACAGTGTCTATTGTATGTAACCTAAGCCCGATGCGAGTCTAATATAAAAATTCTCAAGATTTTGACGAAAGGATTCTAGTCATAGTAGTTGAATGCATCGTTTTTTCTCTTTGCGTATGAATCTATTGTTTTCTTTGTCTAAATTTCTTGTAAGTTAATCCCAATTTTTTATTTAGTTTTTCTCCGATTTGCTTTGTTTTTTCATTGATATCCTTCTACGAAAAAACCCCTGACACCAATTGATTTCATCATACGGTACCAACGTGGAACCACTAACTCGGGATACAAGGTACTAAAGACTGGGAACTTATCTTACGGGTAATGGTCGGACTTGGGACTTTTTTCAAGTCAAGCGCTTTAAGATAAACTTGGGACTGTCGATGTCGAAAAGGTATCAGAGGTCAGATTTCAGAAATAAACCTATCCCATGTCTTTCTTGTGATTTAACATCCTTAAAAAAAACCCGATACCGAAGACGTTTCGGAAGTCGGTGGACGGTGAGATATTTCCTTTATTCGTGTAACGCCTACTCTTTTCTCTCCTTATCGACGCCGAAGGGAATCGATTGTCGTCGATATCCTTGTGATGCTTGTCACAAAAGAGCATATTTCGTTTGTCGACGCTGACAAAGATCGGCACTCGGCGACCTTGGTTCTCTCGAGTGATTTCTTTCACCCTCAATATTTCTCGATGTTGAATTCCTTAAGAATGTCGGGGAAAGTTTTGACTATCAATTCTCTAATTTAGATGTTAGTATTTTAAGTTATCGGTTTTCGCATGGTCGAGAAAAATTCAAAATACTCGAAAGGAAAACAAAATGATAAGTAGAGGTAACATTTTTTTATACTGAGGTCGAATTAGATGGTGCAACAGATCAAGTGGTACCCAAAAAGTAAAATTTGACATCATATTTTTAGGGTGTGTTGAGTGCTTAACAAAGGTCAACTTACTGGGTGAAAGCAGAATCTATGTTGCTCCTTCAGGGCTCAGCTGATGAAAAATATGGTGGAGAACTTAGTTGGTTTTGAATCAGAGCCTCTTTTACCTTTGCATTTGAAATTCTTCAGTTAATGCTTCCAGGTCTGCCTATGGGGTTTTTAACCTTTATTCCTCCTTCGTTTCTGGTAACGCTGACTCATGCCCCTTTTTACAAAAGTCTAGTGAAGCATTCACTGGCATAGATCCTTTAGTTACCTTTATCCACTTTCTTCATTGTTGCTCCGCTGTCAGCAAGCGTCCATAGCCCCAGCGGAGTCACCTCGACATCATAGACCTTCCTCTGTTTCCAACGAGCATCCATAGCCCCGGCGGAGATATCTTCATACCCTCTCCTACTGTTCACTCTTTTGATAATGTCAATTTTATTTCGATGTGATTCCCTAAGCGAGTGAGAGAGGATGATGTCTTTTTATTTTGAAAAGTTAGATGGTTAAGGTGGATCCTTTGCTAGCTTTTTCTTCGGGGTTCATGTAGTCCTTTCCAGCTTTCCTTCTTTCCTATAAGGTCTTACCAAACCACTAATAAGACACTTCTGACATTCTCCGAAATTTTTCATTTGCGTAGGTTAGATAGAGGACTCCTCAAAGCAACCACAAGTTCCTCAATGCTTCTTGTGTTTTATATGAGTAATGAGTTAGGAACACAGTTCGTTATGTCGCATGGTTTAAAGTCAACCATTGTCTTGCTGAACACAACTTTCAAAAGTGCAAAATTCCAAAAAGAAAAAGAAAACAACAAAAATGCATTTCACAATCATGAAAACATTCATACAAAACACAAAACTTTTTTTTTTTTTTTTAGACTGTTATTGTTGGAAACATTTTTTTAGGGCTTGGCCATTTACTGGGAGGGCATCAAGTTCCCCCTCAGATTCTGTAACCGATAAGTGCCTACCCTAATCTTCTCATCCACTTGGAAAGGTTTGAGCCATATATTTTGAAACTTAGAATGTTTGCCTATAGGATCATTCGTTCTGTCCCATTTTAGGACTAAGTCTCCTACTTCAAATTTTTTCTCTTTAGCCTTATTCTTATCAAACCATATTTTCACTATCTATTGGTGAGATAGGAATTTTTTCTTAGCCTTTTCTCTCTCTTCTTCTAGCATGAGAAGAGTATCAATTTTTTTTTGCATGACCGATGAACGTTCCTCGCTGGAATCTTGGGCTAGTTGAAGAGACGGAAGATAAATCCCATCTGGGAGAATGGTTTCATGCCCGTAAACCAAAAAGTATGGGGAATTACCTATAGCTTCCTTGGGTGTGACCCTATTGGCCCATAGAGCATTATGGAGTGGATTATGACAATTCCTTTGGTTATCTGCAACTCTCTTCTTTAATATTCTCACTAGGTTCATATTGGTTGATTCTGCCACCCCATTTCCCTGTGGATAATAATTTGCAGAGTACCTAATTATGATTCCTTTGTCCAAAGAAAACTCTTTCAGTAGGGTGGAAGAAAAATAAGATGCATTATCAAAAACTAGGATAGAAGGGACACCAAACCTTTTGATTAGTTGTTGTTCTATGAATTGGATTACCACCTTCTCATTTACGTGGGTCAAAGGAATGGCCTCTGCCCATTTCGTGAAATAATCAGTGGTGGTAAGAATGTACTTGTGTTGTTTCAAAGAACTGGGTGTAAATTCTCCTATGATATCCAACCCCCATTGCTCAAAAGGCCTAGAGACAGTCATTGTTTGGAGTGGGATTGCAGCTCTTTTCTCCCTCCCAGCACTTACTTGACAAGTTTTATAGTTTCTAGTGTAGGTGTCAGCATCTTTGAACAAGGTGGGCCAATAATAGCCAGCTCTCAGTATCTTTTGAGCGGTGGTGTTTCCTGCAAAATGTCCACCAGTAGGGCCATCATGGAGCTCCTTCAAAACCTTGTCTTCATATTACCTTTCGAAACATATTAATAGTACCCCATTATAATTAATCCGGAATAGTACAGAATTTATGAGGCGATATTGTGCAGATTTTAACCTGAGAGCTCTTCTTTCCCTAGGGTTGAGATCTTTTGGACAAGTCCCATGGTGTAGGAGATAATTTATCTTCATGTACCAAGACTCTTGTCCTAGGGAAATGTATGAGGCTTCACCACACCATAATTGCATTTCATTCTCCCATCTAGGATCTTCATTTACTTGATCCTCGGCTTCAGTCACAATTTTGCACAATCCTTGCCCTTTAACTAGTTTGGCAGGTTTTATATCTAGATAAAATTCTTGAACTATTTCCATCCAGTTCCTCGTATTTCCCCCATCTCATGTTGAGTGAATAGGGATCAGACTACAGGGTGGGGCACGATTACTTTGGTGTGGTTCTTGAGGATGTAGGACCTGAAGTGTTTTACTGCCTTATATACTGCATAGGCCTTTTTATCTATAGCAAGATAATTAAGTTTGGATCCTTAGATATTAGTACCCATGAATGAAACTGGAGCCTTGTTGTTGTCATCATCCTTCTGAGTCAATACTGCAACTAACGATTGGTTGGAGGTAAAAGTATAGAGGAATAAATATTTGTTGAAATCGGGACTTCGTAACAGAGGGGCTTGAGATATAGAAGTTTTGATGTTGCTGAAAGCATCCTTCTTTTCATCATCTCATTTAAATTCGGCATCTCTACGAATCATATTTTTTAAGGGTTTGATAGTTTCCGCGAAATCGGGAGTGAATATCCTCATAAAATTGATTTTCCCGAAAAAAGATTGCATAGCTTTCTTGTTTTGAGGCAACGAAAGTTGAGCTATGACCTTAATCCTTTCTGGGTATATGCGAATGCCTACTTGATATATAATGTGGCCTAGCATCTTACCTTCCTCGACATCGAAAACATTTTTCTTAGGATTTAAGGATATGTCATATCTCCTACACCTTTCAAAAATCTAAGTTAAGTGTTGGATGTGCTCTTCTTTGTTCTTTGAATACACAGTTATGTCGTCCAGATACACTACCACACAGTTGTTGATTAGTCCCTGAAATGCTACATCCATGTCCCTTTGGAAGGTCGCCCCTACGTTGATTAACCCAAAAGGCATGCATTTATAAGTGAAGGTTCCCCACTTGGTTCGGAAGGAAGTTTTCAAATGATCTTCCTTTGAAACTAGGACTTGGTTGTAACCTGAAAAACCATCCAGTAGAGAGAAAATATCTGAGATAGACATGGTCTACAGGAATTTATCCATTGGCGGGACTAGGTAATTTTCCTTTTCTAAATCTTTGTTGAGGTTCCTAAAATCTACGCATAAGCGGATTTCTCCAAACTATTTCCTCACAGGAACTAAATTTTCTACCCACGCAGAATGTCTAACCTGGAAGATGATTTTGGCATCTAAAAATTTCTTCAATTCTTGATACATGAGAGGTTCCAAGGATGGGTGATACTTTCGGAGCTTTTGTTGGAAGGGTTTCACTTTGGGTATTAACAGGATAGTGTGTTGAATGATGCGGGTATCATAAGTTTTCAAATCTCGATAGGACCATGCGAAGACATCATGGTATTGTCTGAACAGTTTGAGGTAAGCCTTTATTTCCTCTTTAGATATAGTCTTGTCGAGATTCACATTCTTTGGGTTTTTCGGGGTTCTGAGATTTATAGTTTCATGCAAAGGATGGGAGCTATTGGTCTTTGATTTTTTTGGCCCCTTAAATTGTTCCTTCAGGTCAAAAAGGTTTTCCAGATTAACTATCCCTTTTGGGATTGTGTGAGACTTTGATTTATCAATAGGTTGACCTATCCGAGGATTAGTTCTTGTTGATTGTTCCTGTAATACTTCATTGTCAATAGCTAAGTCTTTGAAATTAACTTGGTTAGTTAGAAAGTTGATGATATGTTCGTCCCCTTTGAATACTTTCCAATTAGAAATATTGATGGGCACAGATGGTTTGTAGAGTAGTTCCACAATGAATCAGGAGGCTTCATAATATTCTAGAGGTGACAGATTTGAAGCACTCATGGTCATGGAATCAGCAAGGATATTCTTTGCTCTGGAGATCGTGGTGATATTGAAAGCTTCAAAATTCTCTATTAACCTATGCACTTCCTGCTAATAATTCTTTAGGTGTGGGAATTGCAACGTATAGTATTCCTCACTTGTCTAACGATAATCTCCAAGTCTCTGAAAACCTTCAATTATTTTTCGTTTAAGTCTATGGATTTATTTAACCCTTGTACTAGAAATTTATACTCAGCGATGTTATTGGTGCATTCAAATTCTAGTCTACACGATAGGAAATGATGTTTACCTTTTGGATCAATGAGGATGAAACCTGCCCCTGATCCTTTATGTGATTTATATCCATCGAAATATATGGTCCAAATTTGTGATCGAAAGTTAACCATTTATTCCTTCTTATTACTTTCTTTCCCTCCTATCTTTTGTCCGGTGATTTCTACCACAAGTTATTAACAGAAGAGGGTTTCCTCTGTCGGTATTGGCGATTTCTCTTGAAAGACAGTTTCAAAGTTTTGAGTGAGAGGGACATTAGATGGAAGAGGGGAGAAGTTCCAAAGATAGGAATCGTAGGAATAATTGCCTAGGACAGGGAAATTTGTGGATGAGGGTTCATTCGGGGTCTCTATATCAGTGACCATATGTTTCAG
>JASDQU010738797.1:70232-83630 GCA_032191745.1 Picea mariana
GCTTGTTCTCACTAACCGGGGGTCGAAACCAAGCACGGGATATACCGTTGGAAAGGTCTCACACTGCCCTACACCATGTTTGGGTTTGATTTTCCATTTGATACCATCATCTGAACAGAATCATATCAGGAAGCTACAGCTATTAGTTTGGCCCATTCGGGTGACTTTGACTTTGCGTGCCTCATGTGGGTCATACTGGCTTGGAATCAAGATCATGATAGCTTGTTGAAGGGCTTGTTCCGATCCATGCCACTTGAAAGTGTTTTACCCCTTGAATAGAACAGTTTTGACATGAGGAAGAAATGCCATGGGAAGGCCCACAAGTCCCTGAGTGCACCCAACTGATACTCTTTCAAGGGCAGAGGCCATAATAACTATGACCCCCGCCACTGTCTTTGACTGGAACCATAGCACCAAGGGGAGTTTATGTAGAAGTAACTGTGTAAAACACCATGTTGAGCCCAGAGCAGATTTTTGGGTCAACAGTCCCAGGATTTCCAAAGCATCTCTAGCCAACCAAGGTTGATTTTTCAATGGTGGGTTTCCCCTTTCTTCATAATGGTCGGTGTTGTCCTCCATATCTTCAAATTCTGATTTAAACTCTTCCTCTTCAGAAAAATTGTTTGGTTCAAAGACGTCGTCGACTAGCATTTCAGGTATCATATCAAGAGGATCTTGGATTTAAGTGATTGCGAAATATATTAAGTCTTATACCATGTGCACGAAAACCTCATCGGGGGTATCGACCATTGGTCTACTTATATTTTTTCTTCAAGGAAGTATCAGAGCTAAGGAAAACACACCAATCTGTCGAGCGTATGCTCTTGTGATTATTCTGAATTGATTTAATTCCTTGTGAGGAAGAGTGTAAGGTATTTCAAAGTACAAAGGTTCTTCCTCGAGCTGTGGTGATTTACTTGTTTCAGGAGTACTCATCCTGTGTGGGTTGTCTTGGGAATGACTAGCCATGCATGTGGGTTGTTTTGAATCTATAGGTTGTTTGAAGTACTATGAAAAAAATGTATTCAGCCATTCATTCTCAGGCCCTCCTTCTAGCGCCAATTATGTTCATGGGTCTTAAATCCCTTTAGTTCAAAAGTAGGAACCAACCTCGCCATCGAGGCCCAATTAGACTCTGCAGCATTTAATAATGGAATGGTTCTCCAAATCTTGCGATCCGGCCAATTAATCGATGGGCTTTACGTTTTATTACGAAGGCATCTCCTTCAGTTGGGACTTTATTTTTTTGTACTTTCTCTTAGGTGGGACCGAAGTAATATTGTAAGCCAGTATAAACTAACTCGGCAACAAAAATAGGGTTAATTTTAACTACTGGAGAAGAGGCTGAGCTTGGGATAACCCGCTACTCAAGTATGCAGACAACAATTCTATACCAAAGGCCTAGTAATAATACGTTAACCATGTGAGAATCCAATTACTGTCTAAGATACTAATTATCAAAAAGAAAACACATATGTGATAAAAAAAAGGAAAGAATAATAATCCACCTACTTAATCATCCATCACATGATAACAAAACGATTCATATTCATCATTAAAGTAAAGAACAACAAAACATTGCACCAGATAACTTGACAATAGATTAAATATTTCATACTCATTACATCATCATTCATGACATGATATAGGAAATAGTTCATCTCCACGTCCAATCACACATGCAGTTTGATGAAAATAACTTTGTCTCTGGTCCATAAGGACCTCTCAATTAAAGGTAGCTTGGAAATAGTTCTTAACAAACCAAAAAAAGAGTTTCTTGCAATAACCATCGACCTTTCATTGATTGGTCGATGCTCTTATTTATAATGTAAAATTAACTACAAATAACGGCTAAATTGCAGTTAAACAAAACAAAACTCACCACATGGCATTCTCTCCTAATAGTTTTCCAACAATCAACTCAAGATATCCCTTTGAAAGGGTGACTTTTCTCATACTCTGACCAACTGATGAACAGCTCCTCGCAGGTTTAGGCCCATGGAAATCTATGTTTTTCCTTTGGGAGTGTATAAAATTCTCCGATCTCCACCGCATGCATCTGATACTTTATCAGACTAGAACTTAACTACTGAAGCATCGCCCAAGCACTGATCGGATTTTCCAGAAATTGTTATACATGTCTCGGCGTTGTGTCGGTCACCTTTGCTAGTCTTTTGGCCCATGAAGAATCTTTCTTGGTGTGATATTAGACTATGTTGTGCAAGTTGATGAAGTCATCAGGTGTGTCGAACTCGGGAAATTTGATATCCTTCATCACCTTGTTGATCTCCAAACCTAGTTTCTCTCGGATTCCTCCATGAGGTTATAGAGCCAATTTTCTCAATAGTCAGAGGTATATTTCTTGCAATAGGAATTAAAATCGTTTATAAATGGCTTACAGAACAATATTGGGCAAAATAAATGTAAAAACATAAGCGTGAAGAATCTGGACCGGTGCATACCTATAAATCTCGCTAAGCCTGATTGTTTGATACTTACGTGATATCTGCAACCTTTAGAATTACCTGCTCCATCTTTGTTGGCACCATCATTTTTATTTAGTAAGGTTGGGTTACATCTATGCGCCATAGCATGAACGATCAAGTACAAAAAACATGAGAGTCAAAGTCACGATAGTGTTCAGTTGGCCCTTGGGGTCAAGAAAGGATGTCAGAGCCGAACATGTGCTAAAAGTACGAGAATGTTCCAAAAGAGTCGGATAATTTCGTAAGGGAAGTTGTTAAACGCTTCAGTTCGAGGCAAGTTTCTCAAACAGGAGTCGCATCAGCAAGTTCATCAACCATCATCAACTCATTATGGAGGTTGGGGAATTTAAAAATAAATTGATGCGATCAAACCACACATTCTCTGCAACTCCTATCGGTTGCATCTCACATGCCCCAGATCATACGCGTCGCGCGGACATGACACGGAAATTATTTAAAACATCTTTTCACAAGGCATTCAGTGTTCCCTGGCATGTTTCGACTCACTTCCCACTCTGTTATAAATTCTAGATGTTCTGTATGTGTTCCACTTATCATTCGGGGTTATGCACTGACTCATCTCATGAGCCCAGCTCGATCAAATTATTTTCTTTGGGCCTTTTTCAAATCACCCATGCATAAGGTAGATACGTTTTTGCACCATGGGAACTCCTCAAAACTCAAGACGAGGCCTGAGAGGCAGTCAAAGTTCCAGGCTTGAGCCAAAAAATGCTTGGGACTCATTCTTGTTTGTAGCGGGTGTTCTGGAGGCTTCAAAGGGAGATTCCTACCTTCGCGTGGAAAGTGGAAGTGGAAGAAGTTATGTCAAAAGTTCATAGGTTGGAAGCCACGCTTCCTCAACAATAGATACCGCAGAGGAGAGGAAGGCCCAAAAAAAATAAGGAAGTCAGGGGGGAAACCAAATCCTGATTGAGTCGTGCGCATGATCAGCTGCCGAGGAGCTCCTACTACACGTTATCTAGCTAGAGCCTGTCGAAACCACAATTTGAGGAAGCAGGAGTCGAATGAGAAAGACATAAGCCTTGAGTTCTAACATCAGAGGACCTAATCCGCAGCTAGAGCAGGCACAACTCACCATAGCTAAACTTTACCAGGAGAATAGAGAATTACATCGACAATTGGCAGAAAATAACCTTGAGGTGTCAGCCCCACAGGGTCATGAAGGGAACACAACCTAGCTCAAGCAGTAGCTTCGGGAAGCACAAGATACAATCGTGCAGTTGTGGGAAGCACAAAGGGTATCGAAAGAACAAAATATGACAACACCTCTGTGTTGTGGGTGGGAATCCCTCCTATGGACTTAGTATTTAAGGGATCTAATCATGCATGCACAAAATGACCATTTCAAAGGCCTCTACTCTTTCCTATTCTCCCAACACAAAACCCCACATTCATGCAACACAAAGGTGTAAATGAGATTCGGTAACTCTACCTTAATTCATTAGTTTGATGTCGATCCCTTTTCTTTCGCTCACTCTTCAATTGCAAGCCTCCTCCCAAAGTTGACCTGCATTCACATATGAACAAAGAAAAAGCTGCGAACATGCATTTCATATACTACTTATTGGGTTATTTGTGACAATATCATAAAATAAACATTCAACTTGAACACGTGATATAGTGGGATGGGAAAAGTATTCATTTTTGTATTAATCTTCACAAGAGTAAACTTACAATATGTGGTCGGCACTGCTCCTCGAAACTAGTCCCGGGCTCCTCTTCAACTGTCCTCCAACTGCTTTTCTCTATACTTCTCTTTTCACAAGGATGGCTAAAGGTTGGGACAAGGGGAATGCTCAATTGGGTATAGTCTCTTTACTATGATTTTCCTCCTTTCAAATGGGACCTTTACCCCTTCCTTTATAGGCTAGAAGGAGCTAGGTATTTGGTCGAATGACCAGACATGCATGGTTGAAAGGTTTAGTTAACTTGCCCAAAGTTGTGTGTTCCATCAGCAACTTTCCTTTTTCCATGATTTTGTAGGTACACACGGGTTGTATTGGAGCAGCTAGCGTGTACACGCATTCAGTAATGGAGTAGGGCGCGTGGGATTTTATGAAGGGGGTTTTTAAGAAGAGTTGTTTAGTAGTGTTTTGGCAAAGAAGGAGTCTGAGATGGCCTAATGCCAGGTAAGTATGTCTAGTGAAATTTAGGGTTATAACATATGCCCCCTAATGTGTGAGGTCAGAAGAGCATCTGATGGCCGAAATACATTATCAATATTCACCAATGTTTCAAACAAGTGAGCCCAAGGACCAGAAATCGAGAGGTGCCATATGCAAAATAACAATTTTCTCACCAAGGAAGGCATACCCATGCTCGGGATGAAATAAAATCATGGCTACCAATCAAATACACTGTAGATCCATGTCATATAACTATATAAAGTGTAGTCGTGAGCAATACACAGTGGATCTACAGATCAAAATAAAAAATATATGCATGTATAGTATCCATCTTCTAGAAGCTGATAAGGCATGATGGTTGGAGATGAAGTCTTTAGAGCTCAAGAAACAACTTCAAAATATTCAAAACTCAGGTAGGAGTGTAATATGAGTGTACGACTTCACTACCCAGAGGTCTTTGACGGCTCGTCGGTCATGGACTAGAGAATCTTGATGATCAGACTGAAGGCTTCATTGATTTTGAACAAAGACTTGATTATAATTTTGGGATGGTCGAGCATGAGGGCAAGAGACAAACTGTAGAGGGGCCAACTCAGGATTGGAAAAAATTCCCTTGGAAAATAGCACAAAAAATGATGAGACTCAAGCAACATGGCATTAACATAAGTTCATGAGGCAGGAGGCAACGCAAACTCTCCATATGTTTGGAAGAATAACCAAATGGAGGAGGACACAGCTCAATGTAGAGGGAACATCTTCCTAAGGTCATATTAAATCCCATGGCTTGACGAACAAATGGAAGGATGTGCTTTATCCAAGGGAGACTCATTGTGCTGCCAATACAAAGAAAACACTTTTCCCTTCCTCTTTTTGGGGTATATTTGATTTTTTTGTCTTTTTCAATAATTTTGGAAAAAGAATAAAAGAGTGCTATGTTACAAAGGAGGAATGAGTGTCACAAACATATGAGTTCGAGGCACAAGGACAAGACTGATGTTCAAAGCAAGGACACTTTGGAAAAAATCCCTCATGGAGCCAAAGGTGTCAAGACACAAAGGCGAAGTGCTACAGGGCTTGCGTATAAGGCATGCTTCAGATGGTTCAGTTGAAAGCAACATGGAGCCAACATTAGACCAAAGACGCAGGTATGCAAATGCAATTAATAAGACACACAATGGTAACGTCCTTCGATGTAAGTTTAACGAGCCCAGAGAAGGTAAGCTCGGTGGTTTTTCATATTTAGAGAGTCTGAAAAAACGTAAAAGGAGACTCCATTGGGATACCTTTTTTGAAGGTAGTCTAGTCAGTTCGAAAAAGGGGTAAACTAGAACCGACAAGACATCTATTCAAAACCATTTTAACGAGTGTGGTAAAGACAAGATCACTCGACAATTTTTTCATTATTAAGGAGTCTGAAAAAATCTTAACTATGGACTCCGTCAGGAATGTTCTTCTAGACCATTTTAATGAGTGTGAAAGAATAAGGTCACTCGGCGATCTTTTCAATTTTAGGGAGTCTGAAAAGAGCTTAACTATGGACTCCGTGGGGGTTACTTTTTTTGTAAATTTAGTCCCTCAAGCCTGAAAAAGGGTTAAAATGATACCTAAGAATACTCTTCTAGAGATATGAGGCCTCTAGAGTATACCTTTGTTTGTACAGTTGACTGTCTGAACCGAAAAAGGGGTAAACTACCATCGGATAGTCGTGACTTCAAATTTCAGTTTAACAAGCGTGAAAGGCCACAAGATCGTTTGACAATCTTTTCATGTTTAAAGGGTCTGAAAAGGGCTTAAAAGAAGACCCGTTATGTTTTAGGAGTCCCGAGGGTGAGCTCAAGAGTGATAAGGAATCATGCAAATGAGGCTCAAACTCGTAATCAGGGAAAATCTAAAGAGGACTCCCGAGCCCATAGTCGTTAGTGACAGCATGGACATCGTCATGCAAACAGGATCTACCTAGGGCATCCATGTTATGGTAGGCTCTACCACCAAATTATGACACTTCTGAAGTAGTGATGAGGGTTCTGTGTCACAACTTGGTGGGATCAATCCTATGGCAAAGCGGTAAAGATGACGAGATGCAGAAAGTGGAGGTGAATCTCGACTTAAATGCAATGAGTTAGAAAAAATGGATTTTTACCAAAGGACCGTCAAAATGCCCAAAAACTCAAAAACAATTCCCAATACCCAAAGTAATACTTCCCGTGACCATCCAAAGAAAACTCCTGAACCATCTTAAATGATTTTTAGTTTAGAAAAAATGACAAAAGGGTCTGAAAATTGACAAAAAAGGGCCAAAAACCTCCATAAATAGAAGTTGGCAACTCATTATCACCATTGTTAATTCAAAAATTGACTAAAAGCCAAAATTGCCCCTTTGTGAAAAGAATTGATTCTAGGAGCTTCGGTGGATGAAACAACCATCTGCTTGGACCAAGTAAGTATAAACTCTCTCCTCTTCCAATTTAAATATTTCTTTATGCATTTAATTTCATTTTGGGGGGGGTGTTGACCCTCAAAAGGTCAGCCCTAGGCCCAAGAGGGTTTCCCTATAACAGCCCATGTGTACACTCACTCTGTTTTATGGCAGACCGCATGTACACATGACTATCATCACAACAGCCTGCGTGGACCCTCCAGTTAGTGTAAAAAATTTAAGAAAGCAAGAATTAACCCTCCTAAACTTTGCCCATGTGTAGGATGTATGTGAACTGGAGAGAAAGAGAGCATGAGAATATCATTTCATTGGTTGAGGAAGACCCTAATGTTGTGGCTGCGTTGATGCAATGTGGGTTGCTAAAATTCTTCTTATGTCCTTTCATGCGAGAACAACCTAGGCTACTAAATGCCTTGGTTGATTATTGGCATCCCAATGCAGAGGCCTTTATGCTAAAAGGGAAGTCGTTGGTGCCAATGATCGAGGACATATACTTGTTGACTAGCGTCTCCCGATGAGGGGAACCAACCAGCTTTCATACGTTTCCCTCAGGGCCTCACAACATATCAGAGTTGATTGGACTCTATTGTGAGGCGGGTACAGATAGGACGAGCTCACAAGTGTCGATAAGAAAGATCTCAAACTTATCACTACAGGCGACAGTGTTGCTCATAGGGAAAATTACAGGGTCTGTCGCTTTGCATCAGGCTTCCCGTGCACAGATGAACTATGCAGTTCAGTGCTTAAATGCACATATTTTTTATTGGAGCACCAGATTATTGCACTGTATGAAGAGACAGCTGACAGACTGTCAGTTGCGGACTCAGAGGAATTTTGGGTTTGGAACCATTCTTTGCTCTTTTTTCTTTGAAAGAGTGTCTAGTTTCATCCCTCGAGAGGTGGTATGGGAGCATCAGGCCTCTCTTCCTGTGATATGCAGATGGCCAGTGTTGTTGCCACAACAGGGGGGAGGAAGGACCAATGAGTCCTTTGATGACAACTTTTTTTCTTGGTTGTCGTGACACATTCCATTCATAGAGGATTACCCTTATGTTGGGATTGACTTCTCAAGAGACCCTGAGATACCAGTACCTCTCGGCGAGGAGGGAGGAGAGATGGGTAAGTTTTCATCGTTTGTTTTTTTTTGTTAAACATATGTAATTTTTTTGTTGTTTTTTATATATATCATTTTTTATACCAGAGCACTTGACAGATATGTGTCTATTATGTGCAAATGTGGGACCAATGTGACCAACAGATTATGCGAGGAATAGTCGACATCCTCTGCTAGGGGCCTCACACATCAGCGCAAGGGGACTAGCAGTAGTAGGAGAGCTTACATCCAGTGAGGCTGAGAGGGTTCTGAGACGAGTAGAGAGAAATTTTACCTCGCTCACTTGCACAGTCCCCGTGGTAGATATTGAGGATCTGCCACCATCTATGCAGCCTCATGTAGTGGGGGCACCACGAACGTGGGTCTGACTTTTTGGCATTTGGAAAACATTGTTGATCATTACAACAGGGCTCATAGGCCTTGACCTTAGTTAGCCTATACTTTTCACATGTTGAGGGAATTACTTGTATATATTTTTTGAGGGCATAAGCCCCATGACTCGTTACTGGTCATATTTTTTAGGCTCTTGTGCCCACCTATGTACTCTGATGATTTTGATATTATATATGGACTTTTATGTCTTTTTATGTCTTATGGATCATATTTTCCTTTAAAAATGTATTTACATGTTTATGTGTATGTCCTTTTATATGTGTGTGATATGCCAATCTAAGATTTGATTAGCTAGAGTATCTATGAATTGGTTTAATCTTCTAGGAACATGAAAATATGTAATATAATCAAAGCTTCGTTCTAAGATATGTACCCTAAGGAATCATCGGTGTAAAGTAGGATCATGAACACGGTAGACTCTATTTAATTGAGACACAACCAGTTCTGTGTCTAAATAGACCCAAAGATGAGAGATACCAAATGACAGGGCATCACAAAGCAACAAAATAACTGCGTTGTATTCGACAACATTGTTTGTGGTGTCACCTAAACATATGCCTCCTGAAGATAATAACTAGTCTTGAGGTGTAAAAATTACCCAAGCTGTGGAGGAAAGCCTCCAAGTGTGTCGGCTAGCGTCGTCTGGGTACCCAATGAACACCTCTAATTCACTTGACATCTGCCACAGTGACAAAATATAACATCAAAAACAACACATCCGTAAAACCAAAAGAAACCAGAAAGTAATAGTACAAAGATTATACATGTGTTACAAAAATTTACCCAAGGTGACCTACCTATGAGTAATACTTCTTGAGGTAGAGCCCATTTCTAGGCTCCACCAAAGCATTTCCCTCAAAATCTACTAGACGATAAGTGCCCTTTTTTAGAACCTTTTTTACGATGAAAGGTTTGAACCACATGGGTTTGAATTTGCTTGCCCCCAAGGAGTCCTTATCCTAGTCATAGACCAAGACAAGGTCTCCTTCAGAGAAAATCCGAGGATGAATGGACCGATCATACTGACACTTGAATTTTTGTTTGTGAGCCTCATTGGCCAGGGCCGCATCACGACGCTGCTCATTGAGACGCTCAAGGTATAATAATCGTTCTTCAAGTGGAGAAGTGTCTGGCAGTAACTGTACTACCAACTTTAGGGACGGGATCTGACATTATATAGGCAAGACTGCTTCCAGCCTGTAAACAAGTTGAAAAGGTGAGAAACCAGTTGCAGTCTTAACAGACGATTGGTAAGCCCATTATGTCGAGTATAACATCAAATGACAATTTGACTTGGCTGAATTGATCGTTCATTGTAGGATGGTCTTAAGAGATTTATATACGGCTTCCACCTGACCATTCGCTTGGGGGTAGTAGGGTGACGAATGTTCTTTCTGCAACCCAAGATTTGATGTTAATTCGGTCATCATTTGGATATGAAATTGACTACCATGGTCAATGAAAATATCTCTCAGGTCGCCAAACTTTGCGATTATCTCGTTGAACAAAAAGAGAGTTGCAGTCTCTCCATCATCTTTAAACATTGTTATAGCTTCGACCCACTTCATGAAGTATTCTACGGATACAATGATATAATGGTGCCCCCTTGTTGAAGGAGGGTTGCATGTAGTGTAATTAATCCCCCACTTAGTGAAGGGACCAACTGTGATGACAGGAAACATGGGAGCAATATGTGCCCTCATCTTCCGAGAGAAGATCTGACATGGGTGTTAGTTCTTGACTGATTCAATACAATATCTGATTAGTGCTAGCCAGAAGTAACCGACTCGTAAAATATTTTGGGTTGTTTCCAACCCATACAAATGACCGCCACATGCTCTAGTATGGCAATCGTTAAGAACGATTTTTGCTTCTTCATGAGTGAGGCATCGTCGAAGAATGAAATATACACCTTAACGATAGAGAATGTCCTCAAGGATGAGATAATTCTTGGCTTGATGAAGTATACAGCGACGTTCATCATGAGAAGAAGAGGTGGGGCACTTCAAAGTTTGGAGATAGACAAGAATATCTCCATACCAAAGGTCTGAATATGCTATCAAAAACATATCTCCTTGAATAGGTTATTCTTCGGGCATAACATCGTCGGACTCGACCGGAAGTTTCGAGATAAGTTCTACAAAGACCAGTGACTTTTTGGATTTCACCGAAACAAAATCTAAGTCAAATTCCTGGAGGACGACTATCCATCTACTGATCTTTCCACCGATTACTCGTCGTGTCAACACGTATTGAAATGGATTCACAATGGCAATGACAGTGGTCTTGCGAAACAAAATATAATGATGGAACCATTGGACAGCATGGACTACTACCAACGCAAGTTTTTTGATATGATAATAATTGAGTTTTGGTCCAATGAGGCGTCGATTCAGGTAATAGATCACATATTCTGAGAGAAAATCATCTTCCTAAACTAAGACCATGTCGATGGTTGACTCTGCTGCAGCCAAGTATAATAAGAAATATTTGTTATAATTGGGTGGCCAAAGCAGAGGAGCAGTTGTGAGGGCATGTTTCAATGCTTCAAAGGAGCATTGAGCAGAATCGTCCCAATGAAAAGGAACTTCTTTCTTCAATAAGCACATAAATCCCTTTGTGATCTCGGCATAGTTTGTGATGAAACGCCTCAAAAATTTTTCCTTTCCTTGTAGACTATGAAGCTGAAGGATTGTACGTGGGGGAGGCAACTAAAAAATTGCCTCAACCTTGAGAGGATCGACCATGATCCCTGTTGTTGAAACTATGAAACCTAACAAACACCCTGATGTTATGCAAAAGCTACACTTGTTTGGATTCAAGTGAATCCGGAAGTAGCGACATAGCTCAAAGATAAGTCGGAGGTGTGTGGGATGATCCATTCTCTTGCGAGGTCGTGATGCTAAATCATCTAAATAGGCTTCTACTATATGTTTGAGATCATGGAAAGTAAAATACATGGCCTGCTGGAAGGTAGCACCAGCATTTTTGAGACCAAAAGGCATCTTACAATAGGCAAATGTACCTTATGGACAAATGAATGCATTTGATTGTTGGTCATCAGGTTTTATTTGTATCTGATTATATCCCGAAAAACCATCCATGAAAGAAAAGGCCTCGCAACCTGCACATTCATCGACTATATGGTCAATGAATGGTGTGGGAAAATTATCTTTTGGATAGGCCTTGTTCAAATCATGGAATTTCATACATACATGAATCGTGCCCTATTTCTTGTTGACCGGCACAGGATTTGAAACCCATTGGGTCAAATGGACAGGATAGATAAAACCGGCTTTGAGCGGTTTCTCTACTTCAACCTTAATAGTTGCTGCTTTCCTGGGATTAACTGGACGAAGCTTCTGCCGAACTGGCTTGGCATCCGGATAAGTTGTGATTTCATGTTCGACTATTTTTGGATCAATGCCTGGAATTTCCTCGTAAGACCAAGAAAAAATGTCATGGAATTATTTAAATAAGGTTTTGTAGATTTGAATCTCTTCGGGGGAATAGTCAGCTCCAATGAAAACATTCTCCACGACACCAGGGGTTCTGGAGATATTAATCGGTATAGTTTCAACGATAGTTTCCATATTACCCTCGGCATAAACCTCATGTGTAGCCAAGGGATTGATAGGACAAGACCTATCTCCAGTCATGGTCAAGGTGAATTCCCCTGCTTTGATTCTATTTAACTCTAGGAGGAAGTATGATCTGTAATGGAGATCATCCCAAGGTTTTTCCAGACTAGTCATTGCTTCAATGATTGCTTCGTCTGAGGGAAAGACTAACTCTAATGAATCGGTATCAATGAGGGAACCTTGAGCCCAAATAGGCTCTGGGATCGGATCTAAATCTTGTGCAGGAGTCAGATCAGTGCCGACTAAATATTGTTGGAATAAAGAGTATGCTACCTCTGTTGCAGACAAGGACATGGACATACCATGGTTCCCTGTCCCTTCCATCATGGTTGATGGGGAAGGAAGAATCCATGGATCATTGAAGTAAGTCATGCGAAATGATGAAACTTGGAAAATCTCAACCTTATGGTGATCTGATACAAACTTGACATCGCCTTGAGGAGGCGGGTAATCAAAAGTACCCATCAAAGGTGGGCACAAACCATACCCTACGTTGACAATGCCTGGTTGTGGATTATCAATCAT
Organism: Picea mariana; assembly: GCA_032191745.1. Taxonomy (NCBI): domain Eukaryota; kingdom Viridiplantae; phylum Streptophyta; class Pinopsida; order Pinales; family Pinaceae; genus Picea; species Picea mariana. Next base: position 82,976 of record JASDQU010738797.1, read on the forward strand.
TGGGACCGCGGATGCCCCCAATGAAGGGTCGGGTCTGGAGAAGGACAATTGATCAATGGTCAAGATCCGACCCTTGTGTGGAAACAACAAGACCCAAAAAACTATAGCGACCACTTCTTCCATGGCATAGGTCCAACTCCTACCTAACAAGAGATTGTAGTCGAGGGAGGCGTCGACTACTTCTACCTCAACGCACACGGTCTTCCCTCCTAACTCCACGGGAAAAGATGGGATTCTGCCATGTGGTCGGAATGAACGATCGTCGAAAGCAATAAGAAGAGTAGATGACAGAGACAAAACAGGTTGGCCAATGGCCTTCTAACACGCCAACGACATGATGCTTGTCGAGGTGCCCTCATCAACCACCATGCGGAAAATGTTCCTAGTAAAAATTTTCATGGGGTAAGCCACTACTATCTGAAATGCTACATGGTAAGGGAGGCGAGGTTTTAAGTCAATTGTATCCAGCATGATTGTACCCAGATTACAAGTCTCGGCAGATCCTAAAGTGGCTAACAAAGCTTTCCTCTGGGAAGGCATCTTTGGAGGACCTCTAAAGCAAACATCGCACAAGGGGTTTGAGACAAATCCTCCACTATAGAATAGTTCTGGGCAGCCCTTACATTTGGGTTGTGAGAATCTTTCTTGAACACAC
>JASDQU010738798.1:8456-25473 GCA_032191745.1 Picea mariana
GGTATATATAGGAGACTAGGAGGTATAATTACAACTAATGGAATAAATCCAACATAAATAAAATAACATTACTAATCTAATATGCCCCAATTAAGGGGTAATGAGACAATATTAGGGCTTATCACCCAACCTCATTGGAAGTCCGTTGGTTACTCGCTAAGAGTATGATGCACCCAGTAGCAGCAGGAAGAAAAGGAAGGAAGATGTACAGGAAATACACAACACATCAGAAGAGATTGCATTAGATTCACCTAGCGAAGGAGGAGACGACGAAGTGTAAAAATAAGAGAAAGAAGGGGAATAAGACAATAAGAAGTAGAGTGAAGTAACAACGCCTAGGAACCCTCTTGAATAGGCAGAGACATCCAAGAAAATAAAGGTTTCCCCACGAAACCTACATCGCGGAAGAATTCCAAAGAGAGTAAGCTGAAGTTGTAGACTATACTCACGGTCGATGACTTAAACTTCATTATTGCAGTTGTATCAGATGCCTCGGAAGATATTTTGTAGAGAACTAAAGCCAAACAAGAAACCATGTATGTAAGGATTGAAGCAGAGCTGAGAGGACTACAACAATCCCTTCACTCCAGCCGCGCAGTGTCCACTGCGCCCCTGCCACTAGAAGAACCAGAGTTGGGAGATGAGCCTGCCCAACTCCACAGAATAGTTGATGCAACCGAAGATCACCTTTGTCATGTGAAGGAAGAAAAAGAAAAGGCCTCAGTGGCCTTAAAGCAAGCACAACAGGAAATCATAGAGCAACATCCAATTGTGTAGCAGGAGAAAGATGATCTTCAAACCAAGTTAGAAGGAAATAAAACAAAAATCCAGTAGGAGAAAGAACAGTTTCTTGTGGAGCAGGTTAGAGTTAAAGAAGAAGTCAACAAATCACTTCGCTATGTGACAAGCTTGGAGCAGATGAAAGAAGACCCGGTAGTAAATGAAGTTGTGAAGCTTGTTGAAGCCATTCAGCAGCTTCAACAGAGGGTTGCAGAACTAGAGCTACAAATAGTGCCAAGAACTCCATAGACAGTGCGAGACCAGAGATAATCAACTACTCAAAGATCTGTTGAAAGGATCAAAGCATTAGACGTGGAATGTAAATAGCTAAGCAATCCCAGTGCGCAGACTTATGAGCACCTTACCGAGGACCCTAAACTAAAGACACTGGAGTCACAGCTCCAGGAAGAAAAGAAACAATCAGCAGCAGTACAAGCACACTTGAAACTCCTTTCAGTGGTTGAGAGGATTAAAATATCCCAAGAATAGCGCACGGCTCAACAATAGGTCCATGCCATACAAAGAAAAGTCATGTAAGTGACTCAGAATATCCATCCATTTCAAGATGTAGCTTGCCTACTTTTTGAGGAGATTGAATTCCGAGGAGTAGAGCTAGAACAAGTAGTCACTTCGGTAGAACAATGCTTAGAAGGACCTGTGAACAAGGCATTTATTCAAGACTCCACTGAGCAAGAGGCCTTGGCGCAACAACAGGTTGAAGCAGCTTGAGCCAAGCTCGAGGATTTTGAGGTAGAGTTACCCATACCAGAGTGACCCGGGATGAGTCACAGGTGAGTGTTGGGGGCATGTTGGCCCTTGATCAAGTTTTGGATATCCTTGGTCATGTTTGACCTCTTTTGGGACTTTGACAGGCTGGTCAAAGGTGGAGCACAAGTCGAAGCAGAGATCATGGGATATCGACCCCTTTTTAGGGTAGTTTTTGGGATTAGGGTTTATGTAATGGGTATTGGATGTAGGACCATGGGTTTACCCATGTTTGGGCCCATTTTGTAATGTATAAATAGATACCTAGGCAATGTAGGAAGGGAGGAAAAAGAGAAGATGCTAAGTGCTAGAGTTCTGTCTATGTGATTGTGGAAGATGATAAGTGCTAGATTTCTATCTAAGTGATTGTAAGAAGGCTTTGTGTTGTGACCTAAGTTGGGGAAGGAGGATCTGGTGAGGTGCGCAGATATCCTGTCCTATGCAAAGTAGGTTTTTTGGGCTTTGTGCTTGTATAAGATGACAGAAGATAATAAAGAAGAGAAGAGTTGGTGGACGTAGCGCCACACTAGGTTGAACCATGTATATCATGTGTTATGGTTTCTTTGTGTATTATGGTTGTATGCTATTGATGTGATTTATGCTTGGTTCTGATATCTTTATGTGTGATGCATCTGGTATAATAGCTTAGTGCTTGGTAAGGTGAATGAATGTTAGATCTGATCTATCTCTCCATGCTAAGTGCTTGAATGTGTTAGATCTTTTTGAATACTGTGTTTCTCTGTAATTAGGGTTTGATCTGTGTTGTGAATAAAATTTAAATACTGATGAATGTTAACAGCTAAGTGCTTTGTTAGAGTGGTGTGATCACAGATCTGTTTCCCAACTAGGTTGTAGACATTTGAGTCCTGCAACCACCCCTGCCTCTACCTCGAGTGAGACTTCATCTTCTTCACAGGTGTTGCCAAAAGGGTCGGTAGTTAGGGTTTTGTTGGTGTGTTGTTGCAGCGTTGAACCCTGGGTCTACCCCTATGCCAACACAATTCTTCAAAATGAACTCTATTCTTAAAGCATCTCTTCAAAAACTCACAATTACTCTTATCTTACAGGAAATAAACCTTATCATTTCACTAATCTCACTGACTGAAAATAAATAGCATCATCATGACATTTAAATGTAATGGTTATGTCTATGGTGGAAGATTATGTCATGATGACACCTTAACACTACTGATAATTCAAGCAGAATCAACTCGATGCTAATTTCTAGAGAGATATGCATAGTATGAATAATACAGTCTATGGAGAGCTTTTCCATTATAAATATATCAATGCATATTCTTAGAATTATTACAGTCTATAAACCTTTTGGAAAAGAGATTTGGAATCAACTCTTATCCTATCACTTTGATATTGGAAATAGAGTTAACAATTTATGAAAATCTACAGGAATTAATCGAAATTTGCAACTTAATGAAGTAGACGTAGCTGTTATAAACACTTCCTAAAAAACCCATTTGCGAAGTAGTCTATAGTTTATAAAACAGGGAAAGAAAGCTATGATTGCACAATTAGATAGATATTAACATATATCCATTAATAAAACACGACCTACATAAAAGTGTTGAACACATCACCCACACTAAGAGGGGGGGTTTGAATTAGTGTGTGGACTTTTATAACTTTTCTTCTTGCGAGTTAGCAGTTAAAACATAATTGTACAGATTAAGAACAATCAAATCATAATCACAATGGACACAAGAGATATTGGATGTTTGTGTAAGATTTTGTATAATTGATATGTATATATATGTGAATATAGTAATATGAATTTTCCCAGCACCAACTATTTTGTATCAACACCAACTGAAGTAAGGAGCACCAACTCCTCGAAGAGCACCAACTCTCAAGCAAGACCCAGCTTGCTAATAGAACACATTTTCTATCCAACTAAAGTTAATATAGTAATTCAACTCTAGTAGCAGTGATCCATTATTGAATCAACTCTATTTCAAGATCAGAGGTATACCATAAACTCTCATCACCACACTTCATCTTCTGTCTGAAATTTATGCCTTCTTCGCTTTATCTTTCCTCTGATAACTGCGCCTTATTCACTTCTTATTCCCTCTAATATTCGAACGGACCTCAGTTCTGTATCACCTTCATTTTTCTCTGCAGGCCTCTCTTTCTCAGCGAGCCTATCTTTTCTACAAGCCCATCTTCTTCCCCAAGCACACCATCTAGTGAACCATTCATGGTTGTTTTTATAATTTCTTATGCTCAAAACTTTTTTAAGTTATTGGGCCGACTTGTGCAACAAGTTATAACTAACTTGTTCATTTAAAACAACTTTTGGGACCACCAAAGATCATCATTCCAGGTCTTCAACTTTACACTTGGTATCCCCTTTACTTTCATAAATCGATCACAGGTATGGATCGATTTCCTTCATCTCTGTGATTACATAAATCGATGCTTCCTTCAAACCATGTTCATATGATCATTGACGTAGAACCATAGGCTTATCAATTTAAGTGATGCATTACATTATGCCTTTTAAATCTCTTTACCATATGACCAATGGCGTTATTCAGACATTAGGCGAGACGAGTGCTTGAGCGCTTATCAATTCAATGGTCACGATTCAATATCCTGATGAGATGGACGATTGTCAGAACTGTGGGACTTCGCAACCTTTCAAATCTCCCAAAGCAGATTTTCTCGAACAAATCGACTAGTTCTCATTCATATCATGGAACTAGATCAATGGTCATATTCAATCCTTACATCTATCCTTTCATTGTTTAATCCAACAGTCAGGACTTAATCAAGCATTGATATGGATGGCCCATTTACTTCAGGACTTCGGCTATTATACTTACACTATCCTTCCATTGTATTTTGATCAATGGTTGAGAGTGCACCTGAAGTATTCTTCAGATCGAATGACCCATGTCCACTTCAAGACTTCAGCATTCAGGGCTTCGGAGGTTTCGAATAAACGCTGCTCCATTTTCCTCTGGAGTGATCACCTGCTGAGTAAGTCATAAGTGGTGGAGACCGGTTGTTGTCAGTTAATACTTCCACTTACACTATCCTTCCACTGTAGTAGATCGACGGTCGAGAATGCTCCTGAAGTGATCTTCAGATCGGACATCTCATGTCCACTTCGGGACTTCTGCATTCGAGACTTCGGGACTTTGGGAAAGTGTTGGTGGTAAAACTCCCGAAGTAAAAACTCCCGTAGTGACGTAACTTTATTACGTCACTTGATGATGTGTCACGAGTTGAGTAGATACTGCATGTCACTCAGATTTGTGATTTTCATGTACTTGAAATGTCAATTCAACTTGACACCGATCATTATCTGATTGTGCCATGTGTTCTTGCTGCATAGTCTTGCTGACGTGGATCTCCTAACGTGGCACATGTTCTTCTCCTGGATCTAACGGTTGTCCTAACTCCTGATGTATCTTAGATCGACAATTGAAAGCGAATTCAGACCTTCGTCCTTTGGGACTTTAGGACTTTTGACATTTGTTGGTGGTGAAAACTCCTGAAACAAATCTCCCAAAGGGACGTAACTTATTGACTTCATGTGTTGACATGGCATGAGACAATTTCCTCTTGACACTTGTCATCATACGATTATGCCATGTGTATTTGTTGATGTGGTCTACTGACATGGTCTGCCACATGTCCTTGTTGACTTGGTTCTCCCTAATCTAACGGTCATTACATTTTCTCTATATCCGATGGTCCTTATTCATTTCAGATTTCGGGCTTTGGGTAATTCGACTTTCAATTTCCCAATCCTTTCGAAGTGATATTCCCCGAACAATAAACTCCTCTCATCTTTGAACCTAAACTAAATTTTGTTCATAGATCATGTTCTTAGATCGATGGTTCAATCTATCTACGGCTCTTGTTCTAGCTTATCCTGTCCTTCCACTTAGAATGATCCGACGACTGACGGATATTTGGTTGATCAAGATCTCAGATCTCAGCCCTTGCTTATCTTATCCTTCCACTTAAGGTGATCCGACGAATGACGGATATTAGGGTGATCGAGATATCAGATCTCAGCCCTAAATCCTATCATTCCACTTAAGGTGATCCAACTATTGTCGGGTATTCGCATAATTGAGATCTCATATCTTTTACCTCGCTTATCCTATGCTTCCACTCAAAAGTGATCCAACGGTTGTGAATATTCTCGAAGAAAATCCACGATCAAGGAAGATTGTGGAACCGCAACTTTCAAGTGATTTAACTCGTCACCCAAACTCCGCAATTTGAAGTTGTGTGTTGTTGTTGAGTCAATCACAATCGTCGATCTTCGAAGCTATAAGATCTGACAGTCCTGACTAATTGTAGGATTGGAACTAGCGTGATATTTAATTCTCCTTTCGATCTCCGCAATCTATCCCTATTGTTGATCTGGCGATTGCACATCCAAATGTCACAACTCAATCCGACTTAATATGACCATTTGTTGGATCAACCATAGTCGTCGATATTCGAGTCTATGAGATATGACGATCTAGACCAATTGCGGAATTGGAACTAGCGCAATATTTAATTCTCCTTTCAATCTCTACAATCTATCCCTGTCGTTGATCTGGCGATTGCACATCCGACGATCAAAAATCAATCTGACTTAATATGATCATTTTTTCGATCAACCACAGTCATCGATACTCGAGTCTATGAGATCTGACGATCTAGACCAATTGCGAGTTTGGAACTAGCGAGTCATTTAATTCTCCTTCCAATCTCCACAAGCTATCCCTATCGTTGATCTGGCTTGTAGATCCGATGGTCACGATCCTCCAATGGTCCTCAAGCCCACGGTCACCCATATTACCAACGTCCGTAATATGATATGATCAACACGGTCAATTTCTTCATCGGATGGTTGTTGAGTCTTCTCACCCTGAGCTTACACTTTTCCTTCTGATATTTTATCTCTGCATACTTTTCGCTCCTCCTCCTGACCTTACCCTTTTGATTCAGATCTTTGATCTTTGCATAATGTTCGCTCCTCCTCCTGAGATTACGCTTCCTTCCAAGATATTTGATCTCTACATACTTTTCACTTCTCCTCCTGATCTTACACTTCCTATCTCTGCATATTTTTTGACATTTTCTGCTAACTGATATACTGTTGACATCAATGACAATCTCATCTATGGTAAATCACAATGATAATTCATAATAACAACAAATCATCACATTGAATGTTGACATCAATGAAAATATTTCCAACAATCTCCCCCTTTGTCATTGAGGGCAACCCACTAACTTCATATACAAAACTCCCCATATGATGATGCTTTCCTCTTATGAAGTTTCTCTCCCCCTTTGACATCAATGGAAAAGGGTTTTTCCTCCTGTGGTAAAGCTTTGTATGTTACTGACCATAATCTGAACTCAAGTAACTCTTCCTACAATCATCCTTTTCTTGTCATAACTGACTGACTCCTTTTGTCGTACTCTTGTTCACTTGTTCAATCTTTTCTATCCACATCTATGAGTGTCCTGTTTCTTGGACTTTTTTCTCTAATCATCTATTACTGCAACTTCATTTTTCTTCCATGCTCCTTTTACTCCTTTTATCGTACTGTATGAATCATTTCTCATTGACTGTTTTCTTGAGTTCCAACAGTTATGGGCTTTGTGGCCATATCCACCAAAACTGTAGCATCTCATAGTGTAATAATGTGTAGCAATATGTCCAACATTATTGCAGTTCCAACATCTTATACTGTTGTTGAGCCTACCAAATTGTTTTCTTCCATGATGCCTACAATCCAAAGCTTTATGACCATATTCATTACAAGAAAACAAATAACCGTTAAAAACACTCTCATACCTTCTTGTATTCATCCATGAAGGTGTCTCTCTTTTAAACTTGCTTTGAGGTATATGAGTAGCTTATGGATGTCTTCCTTGATCTAATCTTCTAAATTTTGTAGTGTTTCTTTTATTTCTTGAACGTGAAGAACGTGAGTCATACCAGCTTTCACTTTTTACAAATGAAGGAGTTGTATCAGACCTGTCTTCATCCTTTACAAATGAAGGACCTATGTCAGACCTATTTTCACCTTTTACAAATGAAGGACCTGCATAAAGTTTCTTAGGAGTATTGATTTCTTCCTTGTTGTATCCAAGACCGGATTTGTGATTTGGTGATCTCTGACTATTCAAGATCTCATCCAGGGTCATGGAGTTGTTCAAGAACTTGATTTGGGTGTTTGAATTCTCAACCTTCTTTCTAAGATTCACAACTTATGCTTCCATCTTATGACATGATTCTTCATTTTTGTTCAACTGGTTCCTCACTACCTCCTCCCTTCTTTTGTCTTCTTCAAGTTGGATTTTAAGATTGACATAGCTTTCCCTTAGTTCTTTTAGTTATGCAAGTTTTTTGCTTGGTTCACCATCTTCCTTCTTTTCTTCTTTTGCTTGACTAATTTCATTTTTTCAGTCTATTGATCTCCTCTTCCTTTTCTTTTGTTAGACTAGTAACTTCTATTTTCAATCTTTTGATCTCTTCTTCTTTGTTTTCTAACTGAATCTTTTTCTCAGATATGATTTCTTCATTGTCTATGATCTTTTCTTTTATTTCCAGGATATGCTTATGATTGTTAAGCTCATCATCTTCCTTCTTCTTTTCTTTTACTTGACTAATTTTTTTCTTCATCTTATCGATCTCCTCTTCTTTTTCTTCTAACCGATTATCATGCTCATATATTATATTTTCATTGTCCTTGAGCATTTCCTTTATTTCCAAGATATGATTTTGACTCTTTTCAAGAAATTCTTTAGTGTATTCATGAAGATAGCTATAGTCTGAATCATTATGATCATAGTGGTATTCACAGAGACTCCAGTCAACCTTTTGTTTGGACTTTGATAGTTCTTCTTCTACTTCTTCCATGGGATAAATGCTAACAAAACATTCTTTTATTGTATCTGAGCCTTCTTCTTTACTAGCAGGGGAGGATTCAATATCAACATTATTGAAATCGAAATATTGTGGAGAGTCTTTACCTTTATTGATGGTTGAGTCTTCATCTTCATCCTTGATAGGAATGTCTTATGTGTCTTCACTTTTGATTTGATACATCTTTTCTAACTTCAGCCATAAGTCGTTGGCAGATGTGCATAGTCCTATGCTTTCCTTGATTGTATCTGATAATCCATTGAGAAGGATCTTCAATGCCACTTCATTGTTCTTCCTTGCTCTTTTTTGGACTGTAATCTTGGATAAATTCTTTGATGTAGTTAAATTCCAAGGCTTGCTTACTACTGAATTCCAAAATTCAAGTTATTTTGACTTCAAATATTGTTTCATACTTTCTCTCCATGAGGAATGATTTGTTCCATCAAATAAGGGAGCTTCAATTGTGGAGAGAGCCATCTATCCACCCATTTCTTCAGAATCTACCTTCCAGTGTTTAAACTGTGTTGAAGGAACCTGGCTCTGATACCAATTGTTGAACACATCACCCACACTAAGTGAGGGGGGGGGGGCGTGAATTTGTGTGGACTTTTATAACTTTTCTTCTTGCAAGTTAGCAATTAAAACATAATTGTACAGATTAAGAACAATCAAATCAAAATCACAATGGACACAAGAGATACCAGATGTTTGAGTAAGATTTTGTATAATTGATATGTATATATATGTGAATATAGTAATATGAATTTTCCCAGCACCAACTATTTTGTATCAGCACCAACTGAAGTAAGGAGCACCAACTCCTCAGAGAGCACCAACTCTCAAACAAGACCCAGCTTGCTGATAGAATGTAGACTATCCAACTAGAATTATTCAACTCTAGTAGCAGTGATCCATTATTGAATCAAATTTATTTCATGATCATAGGTATACCATAAACATTCATCATCGCACTTCATCTTCTGTCTGGAATTTGTGCCTTCTTTGCTTTATCTTTCCTCTGATATATGTGCCTTCTTCACTTCTTCTTCCCTCCGATATTCGCATGGACCTTAGGTCTGCATCCCCTTCATTTTTCTTCGCAGGCCGCTCTTTCTCAGCGAGCCTATATTTTCTACAAGCTCATCTTCTTCCCCAAGCACACCATCTAGTGAACCAATCATGGTTGTGTTTATGGTTGCTTATGCTCAAAACTTGTTTAAGTTATTGGGACGACTTGTGCAACACGTTATAACTAACTTGTTCATTTACAACAACTTTTGGGACCACCATAGATCATCATTCTAGGTCTTCAAATTTACACCTGGCATCCCCTTTACTTTCATAAATCGATCATAGGTATGGATTGATTTCCTTCTTCTTTGTGATTACAAAATTCGGCACTTCCTTCAAACCATGTTCATATGATCATTGACGTAGAACCACAAGCTTATCAATTTAAGTGATGCATTACATTCTTCCTTTTAAATCTCTTTACCATATGACTAATGGCATTATTCAGATGTTAGGCGAGACAAGCGCTTGAGCGCTTATAAATTCAACGGTCACTATTCAATATCCCAATGAGATGGACAATTGTCGGGACTTGAGGTCTTCGGGACTTCCTAACCTTTCAAATATCCTGAACCAGATTTTTTCGAACAGACAAAATGGTTCTCATTTGTATGACGAAATTGGATCAATGGTCAGATTCGATCCTTACATCTATTATTTCATTTATTAATCCTACAGCCAGGACTTAATCAAGCATTGAGATGGATGGTCATTATTTACTTCGAGACTTCGGTTATTATGCTTATGTTATCCCTCCATTGTATTTTGATCAATGGTTGAGAGTACACCCGAAGTATTATTCATATCAGATGACCCATGTCCACTTCGGGACTTTGGCATTTGGGACCTCGGAGGTTTAGAATAAACATTGCTCCATTTTCCTCCGGAGTGATCACCTACTGAGTAAGTCATAAGTGGTGGAGACCACTTGTTTTCGGTTAATAATTCCACTTACACTATCCTTCCAATGTAGTATATCAAAGGTCGAGAATGCTCCCGAAGTGATATTTAGATCAGATGTCTTGTGTCCACTTCGGGACTTCAAGACTTTGGGAAAGTGTTGGTGGTAAAAATCCCAAAGTAAAAACTCTCGTAGTGATGTAACTTTCTTATGTCACTCGATGACGTGCCACAAGCTGAGTAGCTTCCATGTGTCACTTAGATTCATGATTTTCACGTACCTGAAATGTCGATTCAACTTGACACTTGTCATTATCTGATTGCGCCACGTGTCCTTGCTGACATGGATCTCCTCATGTGGCACATGTTCTTCTCCTGGATCTAATGGTTGTCCTAACTCCCGATGTATCTTAGATTGACGACTGAGAGCAACTTTGGACCTTCGTCCTTCGGGACTTCGGGACTTTTGACATTTGTTGGTGGTGAAAACTTCCGAAGTAAATATCCCGGAGTGACGTAACTTATTCACATCACGTGTTGACATGGCATGAGCCAATTTCCTCTTAACACTTGTCATCATCTGGTTATGCCATGTGTACTTTTTGACGTGGTCTGCTGACATGGTATGACACATATCCTTGTTGACGTGGTCTACTGATGTGGTTCTCCCTGATATAAATTTCATCACATTTTCTCTAGATCCGAGGGTCCTTATTCATTTCAGATTTCGGGCTTCAGGTAATTCAACTTTCAAGTTGCCAATTATTCTGAAATGAGATTCCCCGAACAGTAACCTCCTCTCATCTTTGAACCTGAACTAAATGTTGTTTGTCAATCATGTTCTTATATTGATGGCTCAATCTATCTACAGATCTTCTTCTAGCTTATCCTGTCCTTCCACTTAGAATGATTCGATGGCTGACGGATATTTGGGTGATTGAGATCTTAGATCTCAGCCCTTGCTTATCCTATCCTTCCACTGAAGATGATCCGATGGGTGACGGATATTTAGGTGATCGAGATCTTAGATCTCAACCCTTCCTTATCATGTCCTTCCACTTAAGGTGATCCAATGGTTGTCGGGTATTCTCATAATTGAGATCTGAGATATTTTACCTCGCTTATCCTATCCTTCCACTCAAAAGTGATCCAACGGTTGTGAAGATTCTCGAAGAAGATCCACGAGCAAGGATGATTGTGGAACCACAACTTGTGAGTGATTTAACTCGTCACTCAACCTCCGCAATTTGAAGTTGTGTGTTGTTTTTAAGTCAACCAGAATCATCAATCTTTGAAGCTACAATATATGATGGTCTTGACTAATTGCGGGATTGGAACTAGCATGATATTTAATTCTCCTTTCGATCTCTGCAATCTATCCCATTCATTGACCTGGTGATTTCACATCCAACGGTCACAACTCAATACGACTTAATATGATCATTTTTTGGATCAACCACAGTCATCGATATTCGAGTCTATGAGATCTGACGATCTAGAAAAAATGCGGGATTCGAACTAGCACGATATTTAATTCTCCTTTTGATCTCCGCAATCTATCCTTGTCATTGATCTGGTGATTTCACATCCAATAGACACAACTCAATCTGACTTAATCTAATCGTTTGTTGGATCAACCACAGTCGTCGATATTCGAGTCTATGAGATCTGACGATCTAGACCAATTCCAGGATTGGAACTAGTGAGTCGTTTAATTCTCCTTCTAATCTCTACAATCTATCCCTGTCATTGATCTAGCTTGTATATTCGACAGTCATGATCCTCCAACGGTCCTCAATCCCATGGTCACTCATATGACCAACATCCGTAATATGAGATGATCAACACGATCAATTTCTTGATCGGATGACTGTTGAGGCTTCTCACCCTTAGCTTATGCTTTTCCTTTTGAGCTTTGATCTATGCATATTGTTCACTGCTCTTCCTGAGCTTACGCTTTTCATTCTGAGCTTTGATCTTTGCATATGTTCACTTTTCCTCCTAATCTTATGCTTCCTTCCGAGCTCTTTGATCTCTACATATTGTTCGCTCCTCCTCTTGAGCTTACGCTTCCTATCTCTGCATATTGTTTGACATTTTCTGCTAACAGATATACTGTTGACATCAATGACAATCTCATCTATGGTAAATCACAATGATAATTCATCATAACATCAAATAATCACATCGATTGTTGACATCAACGACAATATGTCCAACAAAAAGATGTTAGATATCAAAGTATGGAAAGTTAGATATAAACAATCACGAGTAACATGTAAGCAATATATGAAGATAAATACAATTTTAGCAAGTAACCTGCACACTAGAGAGTTAAATACAAAAAAATATATATACATCAGATTAAGATACCTATACCATTGGTTTCCCCCCCAGAGATTCGTGTCACTACTCTGACTTGTGATACAGTAAAAAACTTAGCATATCATTCGTATTAACATCAGAAATAATTTTTTACAGAGAAATTCAAGATAATAGTTGTGTATATAAAAATCATGTGTGTTCATCCCGAGAGACTCCTAGTACTTATAGAGTTTGTAAACATAGCTGAGAGGTTGACCATTAAAAGGGTCGATGCTCTCCTACAATAGAAATGCATTAAAAATTGACAACATACAACATCTTCTCAACAGCTTCGTGTGCTCAAAATAGAGGTTGGGGAAACTTCTCGAATCTAAATGTAATGATTTCCATAGCTAGAGAGCTCGAGCAGGTACAAAACCCATGTTTTGGATTTTCCAAGAAGAGCTTGTTGATATGCCAACCCACAACTACACTATGCTCTGAGGGTCGGATCAAGGGTCGGATAGAGGGTCGGATCGAGGGTTGGATCACGTTTTCTACCTGTTTCAAGAAAACGAGAAATATTAATAGATTGTACTTACTCAATTAAAGATAAACCAGCATAAAATCATCACAAATAAGGATTATACATAACTTATATTGATCCAAGTAAAATTGATGAATGAGACCTGATTACACCTTCAAAAAGAGACAATAAAATAATAAACTATATAATCTCCATGTGCAAAAAGGGATTTGGGAAAAGGAAAAATAGGTGAAACACAGAGTCATCACTTTCGTGTCAGCACATCTCGGAACCAAGAAAATAAGTCCCTTCCATCTGGGTGTTGGGCACTTTAATTGTCTAATTAAATAGATAATTAAGGTGTTCAATATAAATTGTCAAACCCAGGGAAGTTTTGTTATTGCAAGATAATTGTGCACAGTCTGTGCTAGATTATGGAAGCAACATTTATTCAAATTGCAGTAAGAATCCTAATTGAAAGGTTGAACTTTAACACAAGTTTCTGACACAGCTGGACCTTCTATAGAATCAAAACAACACTTGCATAAATGAAATCCTGAACTGATGGGTGCATAAGAATCCTGGATTATTTATTCTAACTTTCTATTCTACTCTTGCAAAAAGAAACTCTATGCTACTTGCTGAAAGGAGACCTACTTAACTACAGAAAAGGAATTCACACTTTTGTTTTCAAAGATTAAATCTAAGGTAGGAAACGGAAGAAATTCTCCAGCAGTATCGAACAATTTTACTCTAATTCTTATGAGACACACAGATGCACATTAAACAGGAAAGAACTGACTGTAACAATAGATATATTCTAGAAATGATAAACAGATCAATTATCCAAATCAAAGCAATTAATCTAAACAATAAAACAGAGGGGAGTCTATGAGGAAGGTGGGCCCTTTCCCTCTCACTGAATCCACTCGAAAATAGACTATGGTAGGTTAGCGAAACTCAATCCATTTCTTTATTAATTCGCCAAAAAGGTTCAGATACAATGTGCTCTTCTTCACTCTCAGTTCACAGCTAAAATTCGGTGATAATGATTACAAAGGCTCTGCTATTTAAAGACAGATTTATTCAGTTGAAAACGGAATCAGAACAGCTTTGAGAATCGAATNCTTGGTTGTTCTACATAGTTTAATCAATCAGAACAGCTTTGAGAATCGAATATTCTCAAGCTGTTTGTATGATATACAAAATCTGTTAAATGATCTTCATCATCAATGTGAACCAAAACATGTAACAACCTTGAGAATCAATCTTCATGATTCGAATTTGCATGAGGGACCAGCTTCCAGGATCGGTGGATATATGTTGCAGCAGGTGTAGAAGCTTCCAAAAAGGGTGCGCAATTGTTGTAGTCATGTAACAACATGTAGAGTTGGCGCACAGCTGTAGCAGCCTTGTGCAACAGCAACGATCTTTCTTTAAGACTTGGTTGTTCTACATAGTTTAATCATTAGTTTGAATATTCATGGATAAAACATGAGAAACGTTACCAATCCAACATGTTAAAGTGAATAAAATATAAACGCAAGATTAATGATGCAGACCTTGGGAAAAAGGGTCCTAGCAACAATTAGTAGGCATTTAGCATAGAATTGGTAAGGTTGAATGAGCAAAAGAGATGGTGAAAAAGAGACATTTATGGGTCCTAACATGCCCCCCAACTGAAAACATTGCATGTCCTCATGCAAACCTCATTCAAGCCTAACACTAAGTCTGAGTTAAGGAGGTGACTCCTCCAGTGCAAAAATTTCTAAGACAATCACTAAGTACCAGTATTGGAAAAACCTGTGTGTACCCCCAACATCTGCTATTTTCAAAAATTTGTCTGTGTTGCTTTCTCTTTAAGAACAGAAGCAGTCTGAGTTGTTGGAGTTATGGCTGGTAAGTGTAACATAGGTGCTTGTTTTAAAGCTGTTGGTAAACCGGTAGCTACTTTATGATGTCAAGATCTCCTCTGGATTACTGGTTCTTGTGGAAAAGTAAGGTTGTATTCTGCTTTTACTGAGAAATTTGTTGGTTTCTCAGTCTGTCCATTAATTGCTACTTGGAAAATTTTGTATCCTACCTGAAAATAGATATTACCACATTGGTAGCACATGTGCTCTTCATTTTCCTTCATAACAGTTGTTGCCTGAGCTAATATTCCCAAAGTTGAATTCCCTAAGTTCCTTTGTTGAGAAACTTGCAAGTCCTTGGTCAGGGAATTTAATTGTGCTTTGAGGTGGTCATTTTCTTTTCTTAGTTCAACAATCTTGGCATTCTCAATACCTTGAATCTTCTTTTCAATATGAGAAAATAGTTGAGCAAGTGGCACGTCATCATTATCCTCTTTATTTTTTGTAACTGGTTCTTGTGTAACAAGTACATCTGGCATGACTGGTTCTTGTGTGACAGCCTCTTCCTAGTCAGTTGGGTCTTGTGTGATAGCCCCTTCCTAGTTAGTTGGTTCTTGTGTGACAACCACTTCCTGGTCAGTTGGTTCTTGTGTGACGGCTAATTTCAGGGAAGAGGATGGTTCTTGTGTAACAACTTCGTTTTGAACAAATGAGGATAATGGGAGAAGAATGAGCACTGCTTTCTCTATATTTTTCCATCCAATTGTAGCTTCAACAAGTCTTGTTGACCTAGTTCTCCTTTTTGGTAAGGTAGATATAAAAACAAAAGATCTCTTCTTAGGTTCAGGAATAGGAGGGTGTTCTTCCATAATCAAGCTAGAAGAAGCAGGGAGTTCTTCAACAACCATACAAGGAGGAAATTATGGGATTTTGGGGTCTGGTAATATCTGTACCTCCTCACCTGACGAATGATGTACAGAATCATCAAGCAGAGCCGATGATTCAGGTGCAACTCGTTGACATTCTGCTTGCAAGGATGAAATAGTGTCTTGGAATTCCTTGCACAAGGTGAAACCAGGAATTTGTACCTCCATAAAATCAGTAAGCCTTTCACTTAGATTGGTATCATTGATATCAAAATATGGAAGTGTTTGAGTATCAGCAAGATTAGGACATTTTTTCGCAACAACTTTGTCGATATCTTTCTAATATTTCCTTCTAGATCGATATTTTATTTTCTGAGGCAATTCAATGGCATTGATAGTAGGGATTTGAATAGATGTTGCAGCGATAGAAGGATTCTGATTTATCGTTAGCTCAACAGTAGAAATAGTTGTCGTGTTGTCAGCTATAATGGGGGCCTGAACTTCTGTTGCATTTAACTTTTCTGACCTAGTTCACTTCCTCGGTAAAGTAGAAATAGGGGTAAGAGTTCCCCTTTTCTTAGCTTTAGGAATAGGAGCGAATTCCGTAACAACCTTTGTAGCAGCCAAGGACTAAGGCTCAATCACATCTGTATGAATAGGGTTAAGCTGTGCTAGCTGAATACTGTCGAGGTGTTTCTGAGCTGTGTGAGAGATGCTTCTAATTTTTCGATTGGTATTTGAAGTTGTCTTATGGGGAATTACAGTCGAGGTTTTAACTGTTGGTGCAGTTGAGGATACAGGGGTTGAATTTTTTGGGTCGGTTGTAATAGCAGGTGCAACAGTTGACTGGTCTAGGTTGGTTGTAACAGTAGGTGTAGAAATGGTCAGTTCAGGGTTGGCTATGGCAGTAGGGACAGTAGATGGCATAGGCACTTCAGGTAATGGGTCACGAGGGAGTCCTATTCCTTTATGAATCAACAAGACTATGAGTCTATGATTGGAAAGACAATTCATGGGGTACTTGGATCGTTTGATGAATTGA
>JASDQU010738798.1:25523-38846 GCA_032191745.1 Picea mariana
CAACTGAAGTAAGGAGCACCAACTCTCAAGCAAGACCCGTCTTGCCACAAGACCCATATTGCCACAAGACCCATCTTGTTGATA
The DNA here is from genome assembly GCA_032191745.1 of Picea mariana. Lineage (NCBI taxonomy): Eukaryota > Viridiplantae > Streptophyta > Pinopsida > Pinales > Pinaceae > Picea > Picea mariana. The sequence continues at coordinate 25,608 of JASDQU010738798.1, forward strand.
GAACATAGTCTATCCAACTAGATTTCATATAGTAATTCAACTCTAGTAGCAATGATCCATTATTGAATCAACTCTATTTCATGATCATAGGTATACCATAAACGCTCATCATTGCATTTCATCTTCTGTCTTAAATTCGCGCCTTGTTCCCTTTGTATTTCCTCTGATATCTGCGCCTTCTTCAATTCTTATTCCCTATGATATTCGCAAGGACCTCAGGTCCACATCCCCTTCATTTTTCTCTGCAGGACACTCTTTCTCAGTGAGCCTATCTTTTCCACAAGCACATATACTTCTTGTCCAAGCACCCTTCCAGTGAACCAATCATGGTTGTATTTATACTTTCTTATGCTCAAAACTTGTTTAAGTTATTGGGCCGACTTGTGAAACATGTTATAACTAACTTGTCCATTTACAACAACTTTGAGACCACTAGAGATCATCATTTCAAGTTTTCAAATTTAAACCCTGCATCCCCTTTTACTTTCATAAATCGATCATAGGTATGGATCGATTTTATTCATCTCTGTGATAACAAAAATCGACGCTTCCTTCAAACCATGTTCATTTGATCATAGTCATAGAACCATAGGATTATCAATTTAAGCGACGCATTACATTCTCCCCTTTAAATCCATTTACCATATGACCAACAACGGTGACCTCACGTGACCACGTGATTGCGGGTGCATCCAAAGGTGGTTTGAATCAAACTACTTTTCTCCCCGCAATTTAACTCGAGACTCCATGTTTTCTTTCTCCAAAACCGTGGTTTCGATTGCAGCTCGCCCTTAACTTCTTAAATTTCAATCACCTTCAATCCCCGCAATGTGACGAGACCATCGATATCATGATCTTAACGATGCACTTGAACTAACGGTTCAGATCTATCCTCTCAAGTCTACGGATCAGATCTAGCCTTCCTAAATCAACGACTGTGATTTACTTCGTGATTCGAGATTCAGGATTTTCAACTCTCAAACCTTTCTTTCCTTCGTACATCAATCTTCTAGAGTTTATGATTCACTGACACCTGTCCTTCTCAATCGACAACTAGATCAACGGTCCTGTGTTCCCTTTCTCAATCAATGGTCGAGATCTTCTCTGGGTCTCCGGAATTCAGAGATTTCAAATCTCAACCCCTTCTCTCCTCTGTATGTCTATCTTCCGGAGCTGACAATCCATTGACGCGTGTCCCTTACTGATCAATGACTGCGAGTGACTTCGAAACTTGATCCTTCGGGACTTCAGGCCTTTATCAACTTTCAAATCTTCCAAAGCATATTTCTCTAAAGTAGATCAGATGATTGATCTATTGTTTTCATGATGAAAAATTCTCTTTCACTTCAGAACTTCAGTGTTCAGAACTTTCAACCTCTGCAGTCTTTCAACCTTCCAAAGTATCTCTCAACGAAGTAGATTGAACGATCAGATTTTATTTGCACGATGAACAATTCTCGTTCACTTTGGTACTTCAACTATTTTACTTACTCTATCCTTCCACTGTATTTAGATCAATGATTGAGAATGAACCAGAAGTGATCTTCAGATCTGATGACTCACGTCCACATCGGGACTCTGACATTTAGGACTTCGGGACTTTGGGCAAGTGCTGGTGGTAAAAATCCTGAAGTAAAACTCCTAGGGTGACATAACTTGCTTACGTCACTTGATGACATGGCACGAGCCGAGTAACTACCACGTGTTACTCAGATTCATGATTTACACATACCTAGAATGTTGATTTCAACTTGACACATGTCATTCTCTAACTATGCCACGTGTCCTTGCTGACGTGGATTGTTGTCATGGTCTGCCACATTTTCTTGCTGACATGGTCTATCGATGTAGATCTCCCGATGTGACACATATTCATATAATTGATCTAGCAGTCATAATATTATCTGAAGGGTATCTCAGATCGATGACTAAGAGTGACTTCAGAACTTCGTTCTTCGAGACTTCGAGACTTTTGACATTTCTTGGTGGTGAAACTCCCGAAGTAATTCTCCTGGAGTGACGTAACTTACTTACATCACTTGTTTACATGGCACAAGCCAATTTCCTCTTGATACTTGTCATCATATAATTATGCCATGTGTATTTGTTGACATTGTCTACCACATGTCCTTGTAAATGTGGTCTGCCTGATCTAACGGTCATCGCATTCTCTCCAGATCTGATGGTCCTTATTCATTTTGGATTTTCAGGCTTTCGGGACTTCTGTTATTTCGATATCTCGAATTCAAAATTATTCCAAAGTGAGATTCCTCAAGAGTAACCTCCTCACAAATTTAGACCCAAACTAAATGTTTTTTGTCGATCATGTTCTTAGATCGATGGCTCGATCTATCTGCGATACTGCTTTTCTAGATTATCCTGTCCTTCCACATAGAATGATCCGATGGCTGACAGGTATTCGGGTGATCGAATTCTCAACTGTGTTTCCCCACTTATCCTATCCTTACACTTAAAGTGATCCAACGATCGTGAAGATGCTTGAGGCAGATCATGATCAAGGATGGTTGCAGAACCACAACTTGTGAGTGATTTAACTCATCACCCAAACTCCACAATTTGAAGTTGTGTGTTGTTGGTGAGTCAACCACAATCATTGATCTTCGAGGCTATAATATCTGACAGTCCTGACTAATTGCGAGATTGGAAATAGCATAATATTTAATTCTTCTTTCAATTTCCACAATCTATCCCTGTCGTTGATCTAGCGATTGCACATCCGATGGTCACGACTTAAACTAACTTAATATGACCATTTGTTGGATCAACCATAGTCGTCGATATTTGGGTTTATTATATCTAACGATATAGACCAATTGTGGGATTAGAACTAGTGAGTTATTTAATTATCCTTTCGATCTCCACAATCTATCCCTGTCATTGATCTTCTTTGCAGACCCAATGGTCACGATCCTCCAATGGTCATCAAGCCCACGGTCACTCATATGACTGACGTCCATAATATGAGACGATCAACACAGTCAATTTCTTGATCAGATGACTGCTAAGGCTTCTCATCCGGAGCCTATGCTTTTCCTTTTGAGCTTTGATCTTTGCATACTGTTCGCTCCTCCTCTTGAGTTTACGCTTTCTATCTCTGCATATTGTTTGACATTTTGTGCTAACTGATATACTATTGACATCAATGACAATCTCATTTATTTTAACAACAAATCATCACATCGACTGTTGACATCAATGACAATATGTCCAACAAGATTTAGAGTGAGCAGATTCATTCTACACCCATTTCATTGGTATGATAAATCAGATTAAGTCTCATGGTGAAACCATAGAAGACAAAAAATTTGTTGAGAAGGTACTTAGGAGTCTTCCTCCTAAATTTGATACCCTCATTGTGACTCTAGAAGAAATTAAAGACTTGAGTTAGTTTAGTCTAGATGAACTGCAAGCTTCCCTCGTTAATCATGAACACATATTGAATAGGTCAAGTATGTCATTAGAGAATCCATTTTCCGTGTAGTCATCTATAAGTCGTGGAAGAGGAAGTGGGAGAGCTAACTCTGGAGTCATAGGAAGAAGTTATGCCAGAGGTGGATGCAATAATAGTCCTAGAAATACTGGTGGAAGAGGTCAAAACCCAAATACCAGTCAACCAAGTTGTGAGAGAACTGACAAGTCAAAGATTCAATGTAATTACTGTAAAAAGTATGGACATTATGCATATGAGTGAAGAAAGAGATAGTATAATCATAACAAGCAAAGTCAAGATCATTCAAACATTTCAAATAACCAAACTTATCCTATGTTTATGGCGCATGTTGTAGCAATTCCTAGTGTTGTAGAAATGCCTAGTGCTGAAGTAATGTCAATAATGTCCCCAATTGAATGTAATGTTTCTCAAGCAAGTCCATGTGACATATGGTATTTATATTCAGGCTGCAGTAACCACATGATAGGAAACATAGAACTATTTTCTAGTTTGGATGAGTCATTCCAAACCAAGGTTACACTTGGAACAACTATCCAAGTCATTGTCTTAGGCAAAGGCAGTATAAACATTTTAACAAAGAAAGAAGAACAAAAGGTTATGTTTGATGTATATTATGTTTCTGGTCTAAAGAATAATTTGATGAGCACAGGACAATTGTTACAAAAAGGATACATAATCTATATGGAAGATAATCACTGTGTGATTATGGAAAAATGGCCAAGAAATCACCTTATTGCAAAAATCTAGATGACAATTAACAAAATGTTCCTGTTGACATTGAATCCAGCCAAGAACAAGAATAAAATGCAAGCTATTGTTAAAGGAAAAAGGGCACAGTTAGGCACTGCATTTAAAAAATAAAGTGTGCGCAGATTCAATGAAGAAAATATTGCGCACAATATCAAGAAAGGAGAAAATGGCACAGAGATAAATGAATCATTCCAATTTGAAATACAGGATGATTCCTAGTTATGACATTTCATATTTGGACATTTGAACTTTGGAGGTATGTAGTTGCTACACACAAAGGATATGGTAAAATTTTTATCAGTGATTGAAAAACCAAAAAGGATATGTGAAGGCTGCATATGTGGCAAGAAACACAGAGAATCATTTCCAGTTGGCAAGTCTTACAGAGAAAAAGCTCCACTAGAAATTGTACATTCAAACATTTTTGAACCAATGAAAACTCCTTCTATAGGAGGCAGTACATATTTTCTAACATTCATTGATTATTTATCAAGAAGGACATGGATTTATTTCCTAAAGAATAAATATGACGCATTGGGTTGTTTTTAGCAGTTTAAATCACTTGTGGAAAAGCATAGTGGTTATTACATAAAGTGTCTAAGAACGGACAGAGGAGGATAATACATGTCAAGAGAATTTCAGAACTTTTGTAAAGTTCATGGCATCTACAAGAAATTTACTGCACGATACACACCACAACAGAATGGTGTCGCAGAAAGAAAGATCAAAACCATCATTGAAATGACGCGTAGTATGTTAACATACAAACATTTATCAAATGAGTATTGGACTGATACAATAACAACTTTAATATACATATATGTTGGCACAAGGCAAACCCAGGGTTGAACACTTCAACGGCGCAACAGCAAAACCCTAACTACCGACCCTTTCGGCAACACCTCTGAAGCAGATGCAGTCTCACCTGAGGTAGGAGAAGGGGGGGTTGTAGGACTCAAGCGTCTACAACCTAACTGGGACACAAATATGTGATAACAATACTTAAAAAAGCACTTAGCAATTAAAATTCATTAGTCTTTACTCTTATTCACATTGCAGGTGAAAACCCTAATTACAGAACAACACAGTATTCATCAAGATCTTCTCACATCTAACCATTCATCACATAGCATCAAACAGATCTAGAATTCCTTCATATTATTAAGCACTAAGATACTACATCAGATGCATCTAACATATTACAACACCAAGCATAAATCACATCAATAACATATCAAACATAATGCATAAAGATACCACAACACAAGATATACGTGGTTCACCCGAGTGTGGGGCTACATCCACCAACTCTTCTTCTTCTTTATTATATTCTTCCAATCTTCTTACATGCAAAAATCCACAAAAACAACTTTGCATAGGACAGGAGATATGCATGCACCTCGCCAGATCCTCCTTCCCTGAGCTTGGCATAGCACAGAGCCTTCTTACAATCACTTGCCCTTAGCTCTGCAAGTTCTTAACACACAGTATGCACAAAGCCTATTTCTGTCTTACTCTAGCACTTAGCCTTCAGTCCACAACTTACAACCGACTCCTCTTTACATCGCCTAGATACTTATTTATACATTACAAAAGGGCACTAAACATGGGTAAACCCATGGGACGACATCCCATACATGTTACATAAACCCTAACACCCACAAATTTCATAAAAGGGGGCGATATCATGTGATCACCTCTTCGCCTAGGCGCTTCATCTTCGACCAGCCTGTCGAAGTCCCAAAAATTGGTCAAACATGAAAAATATTCTCCAAAACTTGGTCAAGGGCCAACATGCCCCCAACACTCACCTGTGACGCATCCCAAGTCACTATGATCTAGGAAACTTTTCTTCGAAGGCCTCAATATTGGCTTGAGCTACCTCGACCTGTTGCTTTGCCAGAGCCTCCTGTTTGGTGAACTCCTGAATGAATTTCTTGGTGAAAGGTCCTTCCAAGCATTGTTCCACCATGGTGACCACTTGTTCCAGCTGTGCACCTCATCCTTCGATCTCTTTAAAAAGTGTGCAGGCTTCGTCCAACACCAACTGGAGTCTCTGGGTCACTTCCATGAATCTACTCTAGATAGCATTGACCTTTTGTTAGACCATGCGCACCTCCTGGGACCTTTTCATCTTCTTGACTGTTGATAGTAGTTTCAGCAACACTTGCACTATCGATGCTTGTTTCTTTGCTTCTTGGAGTTGTGACTCTAATGTCCTTAGTTATGGGTCCTCTACAAGGCACTCATAGGTTTACACACTTCGATTATTGAGTTGCTTGCATTCTAGTGGCAATGCCTTGATTCTTTTGACTGTGATCCTGACAGTTTCTTTCCTTTGGTATCGCACTTCCTGTGGAGTGCTTGGCACTGCTTGTAATTCTAGTTTTGCTACTCTTTGTTGAAGTTGTTGAATGGCTTCAATGAGCTTCCCCACTTGGCTCTCCATTGTCTCTTTTTCTGTCTGTGCTAGGCTTGACACAGAGCGAAGTGATCTAGTGACTGCCTCCTTAAATCCCATTTGCTCCATGAGCAGTTGTTCTTTTTCCTTCTGGATCTGCACTCTATCCTCTGCAAAATTTGCATGGAGGTCATCTTTCTCGTGCTGCACAATCCGATGTTGCCCTATGGATTCCTCCTTTGCTTGCTTCAATGTTGTTGTGGCCTGCTCTTTTTCCTCCTGGACATGACGAAGGAGAGCCTCTGTCACATCTGCTAATTTGCGCAGTTGGGCAAGCTCATGTCCTATTTCTATACCTTCTAATGATGATGGCACAGTAGACACTACACGATTGGAGTAGTGGGATTGTTCTAACTCTTTCAACTCCACCTCAATCTTGTCATACATTGTCTCTTGCTTCACTTCATTGTGCTGCAAAATATTCTATGATGTGTCTGCTATGGCAGCGATGATGAGATCAATGCCATCGACTGTAAGCACAGTCTATAGCTGGGGCTTACTGGATCGTGACTTCTTCCGTGCTAAAGGTTTCTTTGGGGAAACCTTTCTTTTCTTGTATGACTCGGTCTCTGTAAGGGGATATTTAGGTGGTGTCACTTCGCCTTGTTCCTGTTTGTCTTCTTCCCCTTTGTTCTCTTCTTGATCTACTTCATCATCCTCTCCTCCTCTTGGTGACTCTGGTGTAGTTTCCTTTGATGTGTTGTTCATTTTCTGCACTTCTTCCTTCTTCTTCATTCTGCTGCTAGGTCCATCATACTCTTCTCAAGTGACTACAGGACTTGCGATGAGGTCAGGGTCAGAGAGTTCCATCTGTTCAACTGGGACAAGGATCTCTGCAGGCCATTCCTTGGTTATTTCTTCCATGTCCTCCTCTGTGAGTTTGTAATAGGACTGGAGCTCTTTCTTGTGTTCATCTCCACATGCAGTGATATAAATGAAGTGCCTATCTGCATGAAACTTTTCAAGTTTCCTGAACCTATGCAGGGTATTTGACGTCATGCGAGGGAAGGATTCAATAGCCCTCTTCAACTGCAAGTAATAGGTGTGAAATACTACATTGGATTTACATTGTTTTTCCATGTCGCTATAATACCAAAGGGTAGTGAACCTCACAGCCAGGGGTTCGAATGGCTCGGCTTCAGGGAAGGTGGCTCCTTCCGACATATCCCAAGCGATGAAGGCAATGAGAATAAACAACTAGTTGAAGTGGAACTCGTAGCCTTGGTCTTGTGCTTCGTGACAATCTTGTTCCAAATGTTTGATGAGGTAGCTCACCCAGTTCATCTGCATTCCTTCAATGCATTTTCATGCGAGGTTGACAAAAAACCCCATGACCTACGTTGGTCTATTCTTCCTATGCAATTACCATTGATCAACTGGAAATCTAGGCGCACTGCACCATTTTGGATGGAGGCTACCTTGTAGCCCCGCTTCAACTTCTCTACATCATCATAGGTGTCTTTTATTCGCTGCGCTAGGGCACGATCTGCAACCTTCCCTGGGTAAAAATCATGAGGGTCCATTCCTTGCATGCTTAATCCACTGATCTAATGGATCAGTGCCAGATCTATTGTGATGCGCCTATCCAACCATAGGTAACCACCATGGTAGCAAGACATGAGGAGTTTAATGCACACGTTAACCTCCTGATGTCTGCCGAAGTGTGGTATCTTCATCACATTAAGGATTGTTGATCTCACGATGTCCATGGTCCATGGATCAGGGAATATCTTTGGATTCTTCCCCATTGTTTTGGTTAAGTACTTATGTGGGGTGAGCATTCCATAATTATTGTGATCTCCTAAGTTGAAGTCACTAATATTGAGCATCATAATCTGTCCGAACTGTGATCCAACTATGCATATCCTCTTCGGGAGGTACATAGTGATCAATGTATAGTTGAAGTCTCTCAAAACTTTTTCATGAGTAACTGCACGAGCCAGAGGCAGGATATATTCAGGCAGGATTGATGGGATGAGATTCACGTTCGCCAAGTCGTCGTGATTGTTGCTCCATTTCTCTATCGCAGTTTGGGAGGGTCCAGATCTACGTGCATTCGATGGAGAGGCTTGAAATCCTCTTGTCAATGAGGCTTGTGCTCCTACATACATGACCTTCTCCGTCATAAGATCTATTAGAATTTATTCCATGGAATTTTCCACTGCACTGCGTTCGCCCGACATGCATGCTCGTAATCAAATATTCTGGGTAGGCAAACAAACACTCAAGGTAGTTGCACGGGTGGCAAGGTCTCAATAAGAAAAATGCAATAATCAGTTCTATGAGGGCTCGGGTAATCACAATTTGCAAAAGTGTCCCCGGTGAAACGTCCGACGAATTAAATAGATAATGTTCGCAACAGATTCCTCCAATGATAGGAATGCCTCAATCCATCCATTATGGCATGGTCTCAATGGTCCAATGGTAATCTTTCCGGCCATAACTATGTTTCTATTCATTCTGGAGCGTCATTCTAATAGTCGGCAGACCTCCAACGGCATATTGTTTTGCCATGGAGAAGTGCCAGTTTGTGTTGTTCTTCTATTCTGGTGAGGTTCAAGTTCTATAATACTTCTTTCTGGGAAGTCTTCTCTGGAACTTCCTGCAATTGTTTTGAGCTTTCTAGCCTTCTTTCCTATGATCTGAGTCATGTTGGAGTCCTCTTTCCATTTTTATTCTTATCTATTCTTAGCATAGTAACTTCGATCTGTTGAAGGTCGTTTACAAGGTTTGAGGGTAATACTTCTTCTGTTACTGTTTCTGGGGTAGGTTCTCTTCTCTCCTACATGGACACGTTCTTTAATCCTTCTTACGTTCTTTCAACTTCGACAGCCAAGGCTCTGGCCCTCAGTTGCTTTGACTTGTCCTCCTGTTCTTTTATTAAGTGTGTTATTCTCCTAGCCATGGAATCTCTTAATTCTTTCTTTTTCTGTTCTATAGCTTCCTCTTCTTATCTCTTCCAGATCTGATCTTTTTCAATCCATGTCCTTCCTAGAAAAAGAGAAAAGGGGGAATTTTTCTCAACAAACTTAATAACCTCGAATTCTTATACTGTCGATGTTCCATGAGAAACCATGGATATATGGGTAAGTCTTCCACATAGGGTTATCAATTTTCCTTTAAACAATCCTATTCCTCCCAATGAAGGAACCATAACAGGCTTTCCCAAAATTTCCCAGGTACTTTCTGTCATAATGTTCACCTGTGTTTCCTTATCCAGAACACAGTCTATGTCAAAGTCCCCTATTCTTGTTTCTATGTACTTCTTTTCTTTAAAGATATTTAATAAACTGATGTCTCTGTGATCATTCAATGTTTCTTTCATCCACAATAATATAGTCTCTGATTCTTTCTAGTGTTCTAGCATAGTCTTAGTCTCATGGTTTTCTTGTCTTATATTCATCTTTTCGACTTTAACAATCATTCTAGGGAAATCCAAAACTTCATGGACAATGGTTTTACAAAAGAGACAAATAGGGCCTCTACCAGGGCATTCCTTAGCAAGATGTCCTAGTCTTCTGCAACTATAACAAAGAGTTGATCCTCTCTTTCTATTAAACGATCCCCAATCTTTCTTGTACTGCGCACTAGTATCACAGTGATGAACCTGCAAAAAAATCTTTCTAGGATCCTGCATCCACTTGTTAGCCCAAACATTCTGTCTATGCATATGAATAACACATCTTTCACTATTTCTATCAAATCTATTCATTTCATATCTTCTTTCTCCTAGTTGTGCCCTAGTTTTCAGACTAGGACAAAATCTATCAAGCTTACCTAAATCCATTCTTTCGAAACAAAAATTTCTACTTATCTTACCTTTATCAGAGCACAAAGATTTAAGATATTACCTCTTTTCTTCAGATCCAATTCCCTTCTCAGCACAGAGCTTCACAAGTCAAGTAGAACACTGCACACATCAATAGTAGATATACGCATAGGGATTTCTCTTTTCTTCAGTTCCCAGCAATCATAGTTTTAGGTCCTGGCAATGGCACCATTTGTTGGCACATAGGCAGACCCAAGGTTCAACACTTCAACATCGCACCAACAAAACCCTAACTATCGTCCCTTTCAGAAACACCTGCGAAGCAGATGTAGTCTCACCCGAGGTAGGAGAAGGGGGAGTTGCAGGACTCAATCATCTACAACCTAGCTGGGACAAAGATCTGTGATCACAATACTTAACATAGAACTTAACAATTAACATTCATTAGTCTTTACTCTTATTCACATCGCAGATCAAAACCCTAATTACCGAACAACGCAGTATTCATCAAGATCTTCTCACATCTAACCATTCATCACATAACATCAAATAGATCTAGCATTCCTTCATATTATTAAGTACTAAGCTACTACATCAGATGCACCTAATATATTACAACACCAAGAATAAATCACATCAATAAAAAATCAGGCATAATGCACAAAGCTACTACAACACATGATATACGTGGTTCACCCCAGTGTGGGGCTATGTCCACCAACTCTTCTTCTTCTTTATTATCTTCTGCCAATCTTCTTACATGCACAGAGCCACAAAACCAACTCCGCATAGGATAGGAAATTTGCGTGCACCTCGCCAGATCCTCCTTCCCCGAGCTTGGCACAACACATAGCCTTCTTACAATCACTTACACTTAGCTTTGCAATTTATTAACACACAGTATGCACAAAGCCTATTTCTGTCTTACTCTAGCACTTAGCCTTTAGTCCACAACTTACAACTAACCCCTCCTTACATCACCTAGATACTTATTTTTACATTACAAAAGGGCCCTAAACTTGGGTAAACCCATGGGCCAAAATCCCATACCCGTTACATAAACCCTAACACCCAAAAATCCCATAAAAGGGGGCGAGATCTCGTGATCTCCGCTGTTCCTGGATGCTTCGTCTTCAACCAAGTCCCAAAAATTAGTCAAACATGACCAAGATTCTCCAAAACTTGGTCAAGGGCCAACAATGTTGAACAAATGTCCAACAAATAGTGTGAAGAACATAGTTCCTCAGGAAGCCTGGACAGGATCAAAGCATAATGTGGCGCATTTAAATTTTTTTGGATGTGTCACATACGCACATGTTCTAGATGATCTGATAAGGAGGCTAGACAACAAAGGACAAAAATGTATATTTGTTGGGTATTCTGAAGAAACAAAAGGATACAAGTTGTATGACCTTGTCGCAAGGAAATTCATAATCAGTTGTGATGTTTAGTTCATGGAGGATGAATTTGGGATGGGAGTGTAGAAAAGATAGTCAAAATTATTGATGCACTGGAGCATGATGATACATAAGATGAAGTATTTCAAGCACCATTCACAGGTCAATGCGCAATCCCTTCTACACCTGGCACTATGACGAAAATCACAGCGCATAGTAATCCAGTAAGAACAACAAGTGCAAAGTCTACACCTAGAGTGCAACAAACACCAACAAGTAGTTTGAGTAGTTATACATCTCCAGATCCAACATTAGCAATTTTGTTACCAAGAAAGACAAGAAGTCTGCGCGATATATATAATGAGGATGCATAAAATTCATTTTTAGTTTTTGCTCTATTTTCACAAATAGATGATCCATTAACCTTTGAAGAAGCTGTCAAAGATTATGTATGGGCATAATCCATGGATGAATAAATCATATGCATAGAGAACAATCAAACATGGAAATTGGTAGATGTACCTGAAGACAAAAATGTGATAAGTGTCAAGTGGATCTATAAAACCAAGAAATATGCAAAAGGAAAAGTACAGAAGCACAAGGCAAGGTTAGTTGCAAGAGAATTTACACAAAAACCTAGAATTTATTTCAACGAAACAATTGCACCAGTTGCATGCATGGAAATAGTAAGAACTATGTTAGCAATTGTCGCGCAGTACAAGTGGCCAGTTTATTAGATGGATGTAAAGTCAACATTTTTGAATGGAAACTTAGAAGAAGAATTATATGCAGAACAACCACAAGGTTATGAGGTTCTAGGACAAGAAGACAAGGTGTATAGATTGAATAAATCATTGTATGGATTAAAACAAGCTCCCAGAGCTTGGTACAGTCACATAGATTCGTATCTCACACATAATGGATTTCAGAGAAGTGAAAATGAGCCAACATTGTACATCAAAGCAAATCATCAAGGTAATATGCTAATTGTTTTCTTATATGTAGACGATTTAATTTTATAGGTGATTTCTGCATAGAAGAATTCAAGTCAATCATGAAGGATGAATTTGAAATGACTTTTTGAGGCTTATGAGATATTTTTTGGGAATAGAAGTGCACCGGTCCAAAGCTGGCATATTTATCTCAAAATCTAAGTATGTGCATGAAATTATAAAAATATTTAATATGATGAATTCAAAAGTAGCACCAACACCGGTCATAACCAGATTAAAGTTAAGCAAGGAAGATAAAAGGTCCAAAGTGGATCCCACACTATTTAAAAGACTGGTAGGTAGTCTTACGTATCTCACACCGACAAGACCTGATATTATGTATGGAGTGAGCCTAATATCAAGGTTCATGGAAACTCCAAAAGAATCACACTGGAAGG
>JASDQU010738798.1:65949-87554 GCA_032191745.1 Picea mariana
TTCCTCTAACTAAAAGTTTGGCTTAATATTGGTTTTCCTCCATCTTCATGAGGAAACCATGTGCAGAAATTCTCCGAGAAGTTCAATTGAAAAATTCACTTGTCTCGGCAACATTTACTTGGACATTGATAGTTGGGTAGTCAGTTACCCCAAAATGATGAAGAATATATGTTGGGGAATGATTTATAGTTTGGCCAAGATGGATATTGGATCTAACAAATCACATCGGCTATTCACAACCTTGTTAAGGATTGTGTCTATTGAACATAATCCTTGAAGTGAATGTGACTCCTTGATAGGAGATGTGCTTATCCTCGAGGAACATGTCATTAAGTGTAAGTTTCCATTTGATAATTCAATCACAATGATCTTTGATATCACTAATATTGATCAATCAAAGGTTTCTCAAGAACACTTTTTCTAAGAAATAATGGGTGATTGTTAATGCTATAGTTATTTGTTTCCCGAAAGAAGAAATTCCACTAGACAAACAAATATTCAAGATCAATTATAATCTGTCTCTCAAAAACTGGAATGGGTGATACTTATGGAATAATCTCAAATACCCAGACATATTTTGATTGTCATTTTCATATTACTGTGGTAAGGATTTTCATAAAAGTTCTTCAGAGTTGATCATGGAAAGATATATTCATTTCAAAAGAAAGACAACATTTAAGGAAGACACGCATATTAAGAAGGTTTGAATTGACCATGAAACATCACAACTGTGGTTAATTGGACATGTTGTGTTGTAACACCATTTCTATAGCTTGAATAAGTGAAAAGGAAATAGAGATGTCAAAATGCCAAAGAAAAGGACCTTGATGGACAATGAAGTGGAGCTCTAGCCAACCCTTTCCCCCTAAATCACAACACTGCGAAAATTAATTGGAAGCCTTCAAAAAACCATGATGAGAGGTGTAATTCTCATTCAACTCTAGCACGAAGACCTATCTGAATGAATTATTATGCCTATTAACTTTCACGTGGATTGATAGTTTCAAGAGGCTACAAACTTCTAGATGGTCGAAATGTGTGAATATCCTCTAAGCTACTGGAAACACTCAATATATAATTTCTTTATCAGTCAACCGCATTTCCTAATTACATATTGTTGATATTCATTCATCTAAAAGGATTGAATTTTTAGTTGCAACAAGAAATTGGACCAAATTCATCTCTAACCCTGAATATGTCATCTCTTCTAATTCAACACTTTTCTTCCCATTATTTCATCATCATATTTTCCCTTCAAAGTTGTTCTTTTATTTAAATTTTTTCTCTTATGACCTCTTATTCTATTTCATGACATACAGACCTCTCACCTTCGTTTTTCTTTCCACAGGCAGTGCCTTGGCACTGGAAGAAGACATGAATCAACTTGCATCTCTTTCCTAGCTCATGAGCAGAATTAGGGGTCTCTGTTTGAACATGAATCAGAACTATATGTGGATGTTTTTACAATAGTTAAACCATGACTGAGAATAATGGTTAATCAAAAATAATTCTTGCATATTGGTTGGAAAGAATATCCTATGTAATGGAGGAATAATCTACACACTAAGTAGCTTCTCACGTGAAAGGCGAAGTGTCAAAGTCTAAAGGATGAAAACCCAAAAGTGATATCTCTATGTAGCCAGGTGTAGAAAATATACAAATAAATCTCAAAAGATGGTAGTCATCCCCTGTGAGGATAAAAAGGCCATCTCTTTCCCCATCCACCGAATGCTAAGCATGCACTAAATAAGTCGGGAAGGAATGGAAAGGAAAGTTTGACCAAACTATGGGACATGCAAATATCTTTTTCTGGGCAGGATGGACGTTTAACTGCTAGGGTGCCCTCGATAACCCATTAGCGAGTTGTCTGACCCTTGAGTATTTACTTCTTTCCTAACCTATAATGAAGGAGCTGAAACAAGTGTAGATGCAGAAGAAACCTCTCCCCTTCCTAATAACAATGTGTCAAAAGCAAAATTATGGAAATGCATCATCCCCCTTTTTCATTGATTTACGCAGCGGGGATGAGCACCCATAGCTGCTAGCCTAGCTAGAATGAAGCGATTTCCCTTATTTTTCCTCCCCACCCACCTTTGTTTGTTGGTCGTCAACAAAGGTTATTTATTTTGGTATTGGATCTGAATGACTTTTGTCGGTCGTATGAGAGCGATACTAGACTCTTATCGATTTTCAATGAATGATTGAGAAAGGGTGTGTGAGGGATGAACCCAAGCCGATAGGCAGCAGTAGGTTCTTATTCAACCATGGTGATCCATACCTAGTACAAATCTCACTAGCCTAGCCTGGGCACACACACTCTAACGCATATTTATTTCTTGTTATTTCTTTCTTTCTTGTTATGGAGCACACCTGAGCGACACACGTATCTCCAGTGGATTTGGTGGTTTGAGGGAACAGAAAAAACCACCACATTGGGGTTATGGACACTCACTGGTAGAAGAGAAAGGTATGTGACATCATGGTGACTCCACCATGGATATGGATGCTCGCGAGAAGTAGAGTAACACATGTGAGATATCTATATAAGCACCTGGAAAAAAATATTTATTTATCCCAACCTATATCATCCCCAAGATGGAGATACCAACCTAAATCATCAACACATTTTAAGGAAATAAACTTCATCATCATTCATCCTCCATCTACAATAGATAAGATATGCTAGCCGATATGAAAGCATCACTAGTGATCCCACCACGATGGAATAATTCAGGTAATTGTTCCACATTATTTCCATAATATTTTGAACTTAAAAGTAAATTCCATGACCCTCTATATTTTATTCTTATCAGTTAGGAAAGACTAGCAGATATTATGGATTCACCCAGTATGTCGCCATTTGTTGTGCCCCCACAACAACCTCCCAATTTTCTTGTCTTAGCCTCTATCCAAGACAAGAAATTGGGGCTGACTTTAATTCTTCCATTCAAAACCCTCGCACTCTCTCTCTTGTGCAAATAGCTATGGCCAAGTTCTCCTCACCCTACCTCGCTTTACCACGTCTGGTTACTCCTTGGATTACTTATACCCGATGATATGCACTTCGGTGAGTCCCCTCTTCCTTCACTAATAAATAGAGTTCCAACATGCACATCCTCATTCCACCTTTCCATTGACATGCCATTTTTATTTTCGTCAGTTCATCATCCACCTCCCTTTGAGCTTGGCTAATGTATCGTGCTTCTGCCAAACCTCAGTGACACACATCTCCATTTTTAGTGAATTCCGCATGATCAATGACATCTCACCGATATTGGTCACATTATTATATTCACCATGTACACTCCTTTCACCAATTGACTTCCTTCCACTCACACCGTTGCATCACATTTTGGCAATGTCCCTACCTTTCACTTCATTACATTGTTTACCGACAACGTTTTCCTCTTCTTCCCCGATGCGCTTCCTGTTGATAATTTTCCCTCTCTCATCCTTGATACATCAATTGAAGGATGTCGACCCCTCATCATCGCTAATCATATCAAAGATGATCTTATCCCTCTCACCAACACTGACTAGCTCAACATGGCTCACTTTCTCCTTGAGGCTTATCTCATCCCTCTCCCAGCTCAGATCCATTATAGTTGTGTTCATCATTCAATATCCTTACAATTATCAATGAATAAAATATACTCACCTATATAAACAATTTCTCATTGATTTCCTATCTCACCTTATCCACTCTAGAATGCATTCATAATCAATTTTGTCAAGTGTCGTCAGTAGCTCATATTCATGTACTACATCATCTTTTATTTTCACCTCTTGATTTTATGGCTAACCATGAGCATGAAAGTGTTTTATATCATCATATGGTTTAAATGAAGCATATATAGGTCTTGCGTTGTCTCTTAAATGTATCTCGACAAAAAATTGGTTCTCACAGTGCCTACAGAGTGCCATGAGAACCGAATGTCAATTGGTTTTTTTGATGGATTTATATTTCTATGCCTCTGACATATTACCTCAATTTTAATGAATTATCTAAGATCCTACATATCACAGATGTCTCAAGAAATGAAAAAACCATATTTGGGCGAAGAAATAGCGAGAACAGGGAACATAATTCCATTGTAAACACCTTCGAGCAAAAAATTTGGGTATTATTCAAAGTGTATTTCTCACCACAAAAATAGTCCTATTGTATATATTATGCAATTATGATCTCAACGTAACTGACGAAATCGAAATTCGAGGTCTGAAAGTGACAAAACGATCGTCTATGATTTCGCTCCAAGAAAGCCTCGATAGTCATGGCCATCATTATAAATGGATCCACTTAAATGATGGAAAAACATGTTCATTTATCTTCATTGAATTGTTTCTCTGTGTTTTCCACATTGCAAAAAATGGCACCTCAATTGGGCATCGTATGAGGAAGTTATGAGCTTTTGAACTTAAGCTCTCATTGTCTCTTGCCAGTTCAACATTAGAATTTTTTCCTATTTTTTTTTCTCTGGAAGGAGAATTTCCCTTTGAATCCTCTAAATCGATTTGGAATATTTTCGTTCATTTCCTCCGAGAAAATCTAAGGATTTAGTATTAACTCCTCTGAAACATGAAAAAACACATTTTGTGAAATGGCTGTAACTTTTGACTCGGGTGTTCGTTTTGCACGTTTGTTATGTGGATGGAAAGGTATCTTCGAGATATACAACTTCCTAGTTATATGATTTGAGAAATTACTAACCTATGGTATACCTATTTTTGGATTAATATATGACACCTTTTTTACATCCTCGAAGAACACCATAACTCGACCGCGAGCAGAGGAACCATGAATCGAACTCTGGGAAGTTTATAAATGATACTTAAAATATTTTATGCCCCATTTATTTGCATTCAAATGATTATTCTTGATGGTTTATTTGGATTTAATCTCATCTATTGTATGTTGAATTTTTTCAAGTACCGATCTAAGGAGGATCGCACTCAACATTCTCATGATGAAATCTACAACTAAATATGATGAAGGAGAGAAATGAAATATGTAGCAGTAATGGAGGAGAAACAAAGAAAGTAGCAGGAAAATGTATGAAGCATGGATCTAAAAACTCCATGACGATTGACTATCAAACTCAGGATGACGAAGATGCCCACATACCCAAAGCCAGTCTTCATGATGTGTAAGACACATATCCTTGAAATCCATGACAACCCACTAGTGCTAGGAGACAAATTAGAATTATAATTGTTGTCCTTGTTTCTCATCATCACAAAGAGGATGAGGACAAATTATGGAAGACGAAAGGTCATCGAAGGAGACAAAAGGCCAAAGGTCTTATTGAACCTCAATAAATACTAGAATAGAACCCAAATAAAGGGATTTTGGCTCTTCAAACATTGTACACCTATGAACTACTTCAGGAATACAATGTCAACTAAGATTGGAGAGTTGTCCTAAGAGTTTTCATGTACTATTGCTAAAATTGTTAATACAGAGAAGTCCTCGGGGGCAACTTTTGACTGAGAGAAGGACTTGCATGTGTTGTTGTTTTGTTGCAAACTATTTAAAGTAGAATGTTTTTTGTTCATGTGGGTTGTAAGAGCATGTTTTTTTATGGATTATGCTAATGAAATATATGTCTTCTTACAGTTTTGTCATTATTTCTTATATTACATGTCCTGAGTGAATGAGCTGCTAATGTATTTGATATAGTGACTTAGACTGTTCTGGTTATATATTCATGTGCATATCTTATCTGACTTTATTTCTTCATTTCAACTATCTGGGTGAAGCTACTGGTAGAGTTAGTTTCATGTCATAGCTCATTCACTTACGTTAATTCTCTCCTAGCTAGGATAGGTTAGAATAGTATTAGATTAGGCCTGCATTTATATAGTATTCATCTACATCTTTCGTTTGTACAACCACCCATCACTCACCCTCATTGGTGAACCAAGACGCAACCGGTGGAACCAAACCAACAATGGTTGTTGGGCCAAAATAAGGATGGGTTCCCTATTCCAAACGGTGAGAGGTCTCATTGGGAATTCTTACCAGAGAGAAACTCTTACTGTTGTCGGGAAAATTTGGACCCGTCAATAGCCTAAGAGAATAAGGTTTGAGTGTTTGATCAATCTTCCAACAAGAGAGAAGTGAGAACTAGTAAATTTTAGGGTTTATGGAGTCAATTATATCAGCCCAATAACTTGGAGAAATAATAATTATTATACTTTTCTAAGAAATGAAAAGGTGGAACCTTGAGGAGTAGCACCTTAAGTTCTCAAGTACCAAGCCCTTAAGAGAGTGTTCAACTAGGGAGTAGGCACTTCTAGGCCTTAGCGATTTCTCCTATCCTTAGACTCTTGAAATATATTTAATGCAATAAGAACTAAACAAAGCTTCTAAAGCACTACCACTTTAGGGCTCTAGAAGTTTGTCTAGAAAAGATCTTCTTAGGCAAGACTAGCAAAACAAAGAGCAAGAAAGAAGCACCTTATGTTTCTTACAGCTATGGTTTTGAAGCAATAAATTTAATAATATTAAATATGAACAAGTAAACATACAATAAAAATTTATAATGAAATGGAAATTCAAGATTTACTTACTTCACTAAGAATAATCAAGCATAAAATACCGTAGATTTGCCAAAATTCCACCAAAAATGATCCAAAATGAATCCAAACAAGTCTCCAAGCAAGTGTGCCTCAAAATTTCAGCCAAGTACCCAAAATAGGGTGCCAATTTCATTCCCCCTCTTGTGAGAGGTGAGTTATGATGAAAAGATGAAAGAATCCAACCATATTTATATGGGAAATCCTCGCTTATTTACCCAAAAGTTGTGTCTTTTCACAAAACAAAGCCTACATGTCAATTTTCTCTTAAAATTTAAAATTAAATTAATTTTCATAAAGTAAACCCATAAGAGGGTGACATCATCCTTCCGAAGGTGACGTTAGGCCTCCTCCATGAGATGTTGAGATCACCTATCTTAATGGTGGGCCTCCAAAGGCCCTCCTCCATGCCATGCGTGCCAAAACTGCATCTCTACATCTCTTAATGCCAAACCCTAACCTTGGGTGACATCATGGGGATACTAGGGTGAGGTCCAAGGTATCCAAAGCCAACGTCCAGGTGGGTAAATATGGCCCCTCATCATCTAGTCCTCCCAGGGTGCCTCCAAAGGAAACATCCTCTTCCTTCACTGTGAAAATTGGTCATCATTGTCTTGCCCCAAGCCCGGGGTCTCTGCATCCATCCTTGGGCTTCAATCCCTCATGAAGGTTTGAATTGGTCCTCTCCTCATGAATACTTGTCCACCGGGAAAGGTCCTGCAAAGACAAATAGGTATTCCCTCAAGGGGTTCATGAGTCACAAGTATAATAGAAATTAAGGCACATCTAATAATAAAACCACCCGAACATGTGCATCAAGCCCCCCTTTTCAAACCAAACAAATGCTCAAGGATGTTATACAATTTGTCAAATTTAGGTGTGGGATGGGTCTCAAGGTCCCCTTTTGGGTCAATCAATCCTCTGGTCCAGGGTGTTTCCTAAGTGGAACCTATCCTAGTCATTTGTGCATGTGGGATGGTGTGGAGTGAACTTGTGGGCATGGGTTCATGACATACAATGGCTTGTATTGTCTTATCTATGGGAACCTTTGTAGAGGGTGAGATTCCCTTCATCCGTGATGCAACATTTTTCCAAGACCATTTATTTTCCATTCTTTCTTCTTTAGATATTTCTTTATATTTCTTTCAATCTTCAAGGAACAAGTTGGAGGCCACTACCATGGCTTAGTTTCCAGATATCGATATTGTCATTCAAAAATACGTCGCATAAATGGGAAGGTTGGCTCGTGATGAGACCCCATTTTCCTCAGTCATGTAACTGAGAACCACTACCCTGGCTTGGTGACCAAATGATGGTAATTTCATACCACTAAATACCCATCATCATGATAGGCTAGCTCGTGATGAGACCTCCCATCCTCCAAATAACCCCTTAAGTATCCATAATCATTTATTTGTATGTCCCCCATTTTTTATACAGAAGTATTTCATTTCTTTCTCAAGGATCCCTGGGTGAATCATATTGAAGGTTTATGATTGGATTTTATCTTTTTCCAATATATTTTACCCTCTAGGCCTTTAGCCTCTTCTTCCCATGAAATAAGGTACAATCCCTTCTTGGGTGAGTACACCCGAAGATCCCAAAAGGTTGGGGATATGGAGGGAATGAAGTATGGAAAGTGAAAAGTATGACCAGTAATGGATGATGAGTCTTCAAGGAACCCCCCAATAGAAACCTATTCCTAAGGGTAACCAACTTACTAAGACACAATGACATCCACCAAGTTTAAATAAGGCAAAGAGCATAAATTCCAAGAAAACGTTCTGAAATCAAGAAAGATCTTTTGCAACATGTTCAAATGTTTCAAATATTAGAGTGACACTTACCATGATACCTAGACACATTACCACATGGAGAAAGACCCATTTCCCTCTAGGACCAGGCCGGTGTGGTGGATGTTGCTACTAGTGATGTGTAGAATACATAAATGAAAAGAAGGTCCCTTTGGGGCTATGCTTTTCCTATCCAGCTTTTGTTACTCCATGTATGTTACCTATGGGACTCGAGATATGATATCCTTAGTTACCTCTAGTTTGGGGGTAACAGTCCCTTCCCTCATAGTTGTTGGTGATTTTGGTGCTTTTGAAAATCACACCACATGTATTAACTCAAAGTTGATGAAGCAAATGGGGTACGAAGGAAGAGGCCTCAGAGCCAATGGCCAAGGAATTTTGAGGCCCATCGAGGTGGTGGAATGGCCTCCATATATAGGGCTAGGATATTTTTGAGAAGAGGTTGGAGAATTCTCCAAAACCAAAGAGGAATAAAACTCCAAGACCCCATAAGTAAGTGAGTCTTCAAGTGACGAAACCGAATCAGTGCAGGTTGAGAGCGCATCATTTCATGATCCTGATCGTGAGTCGTCTCCAAAGGGAGATGAATACTAAAAATGAAGATTTAAGGCAAGCTCTCATCACCATTCGAGCATCAGAGAGAGCCCATAAAGGTATAAGAAGTCTCTTTATTCTAATGTTCCTTTTTATTACAAAAAAATTGAATGTAAAACAAAGCTTATGGCATAGGAAACCATGCACATTTTGAGGTAAGAATAATAATATTGTGGCCAAGTGGTGGAAAATAATGGTTGTGTACAGGGAGGTTATGGTGATCGGAAATAAGCTGAGACTTGAAGACCCTTCTCCAAAAGCGGAGAAAAGGAAGGGAAAGGAAACGCGGAAGAGGAAAAACCATTGCGACAAGAGTGGACATCAGGATGCCACCTGTTGGACCCTCCATCCAGAGTTGTGTCCTAAGAAGGAAAAGAAAGGTGTACAAGCACCTTTGAAGGAATCAAACGATGAAGCATCTTAGCAAGGAGTCCAACTACCGAAGAAGAGACAGCTCGAGAAGAAGGACCCATTCATCATGATGACTGAAAGGATGGAAAAAAAATTAAGTTACTTGATAGTGGCCATTATTGTAAATCACTTGTTTCTTCTAAAACCCCATAGAAGGGAACCTTTTGTAAAAGTGATGGCATGTATAACATCACTTATTCATGCAACATAGTGATATTTTAGTCCTTTTGTTGATATAGCAGAGGGTATGGGTTTTGTTGTAAATCAAAGAGACATGTATAATCTCATGATGGACACTTTTGGGGTCCAAAAGTCCTTTAGTGGGGAGGAATGATCCAAGAGGATCTAGAAGACCAGAAAATGAAAGTGTTCAAAATCAGTGAAAACTACATCGAGTCTAAGAGCTAGTCGTAATATTTCCAACGATGCAAACAACGCCTCAAACCGAGCTAGAACAAAGAAGTTATGGCCAGTCAAACCTAGTCAAATTCAACATGTCCATATAGTTGACGTCATCATCTGTATTTATGACATCAATAGCTGATTGTGTAGAGATAATGTCATGATGACGTCAGCATGCTAATGTGGCAGTGTGAGATGCTTCCACACGTCATGCATTTTTAGCATTTTTGGCCGCTAAATGGACTAGTAAAAAGTGCCATGTGGTACCCCCAGGAAGCACCACGTGGCACCACCTAGGAGTTGTCACATGGAAATTGTACACAATGGCAAGTGGCAGTTGTATGCAGTGATAAGTGGCAGCCTGAGAGGCCACCACATGACCCACACACAGAGTGACAAGTGGCATCTACATGCCAATCTGGCAGGGCAACACATGGTAGGTAAATCAACACATGAATGGATAGAGAGAAGCCTATAACATGGTGCCACATGGCCCAATAATAGGGTAACACATGGAATCCCAAAAATTCCCAATGTGGGCTACGGGCCAAAAATCAAAATTAAAAATGGGTTGGCCCTAGACCGATCGACCCCAAATCCAACGGTCGGACTGGCTGGTGGCCAAACCTGATGGCATAGTCCATATATATCATCATCCGACAATAAACAAACCTAATGTATACACCCAAAAAATCCAGTGGTCCCAATTTCCGACAGCTTCCACAAAAATTACGATGCAGGTACCATTTGGCAGGTTTGTGCACGGGTCATGTCATGGGTCTTGGCACCAAAGGTTATCCGCGGGTTTTAATTTGGTTGGTGGGTGATTATTAAACTATATCTAATAGATATAATATATATATATATATGTGTGTGTGTGTGTGTGTGTGTGTGTGTGTATCTTATTATATATATATGGTTTTTTAACCATATTACAATAATGTTGTAAACGGATGCCAAAATGGGGAGGCCCATGGGCTTGACCCTGGGACCTCCCCAACCAAATACTTAATTAAACCTTTGATTACCAAGAAACCAAACAAAATTCTTGTTAAGTATGCTCCACATTTTTATTAAATAAAAAAATCTCTCCATATCCTAGGAGGAAGGTTCACGCACGCCCAGATCAGTACAAGCATGGAATTGTATGCAGAACCAAAGCATTTAATGTTGGTTGCAGGCATGCTTTACGAGGAAGAGATCCTAGCAGGGGCTTGTAGGTGACTTTGTTCGTTTTAGATGATTTGACAGTCATTCCTACACAATTATGTGCCACGATCGCAATGGTGACATCCATTTATGCATCAGAGCTGCAAATCAGAAGGATTATGGCAGAAAACCCAATGTAAGCATGGTTCTTTTGTAAATTTGGTTTCTTTATGATATTTTTCAAAATATGTATGCATTCTACACATTTTGATGAGCGTGGAGTGCTACAACAAGGTAGTAAGACCTAATATGTTGCAGAAAAGCTCATCATATTATCCTTTACACATAAAACTAAAGCGATGTTGATTATTATTGAATTTTATCAATGGATTCAAAGAGGATAGTTTCTTCCCATTGTAAAAGACTCCTTATTATTCCACAACTTATGAGAGACAAAACTTCATCAAATGATATCGTCTCTTGCGGAAGAGACATTACCACTTGTTGTGGGAACTGAAATCCTTTGTTTTGTCATAGGAGAACCTATTATTGCCACTGATGTGAGAACTTAGCCTGTGTATTTGTCCATGGAAATTACATCATTTCATGAGAGACTTTGCCACATGTTGTGAGAAAAAATTTCTTTACACATAAAAGCACCTCTTCGATGTTGTCAACAAGAGTGGGACTGCAACCCTTTTATTTGTAAAGGAGAAGCATATTTTAAAGAAGAGAATGAAGAGACTACGCAATTGAGCGGAACCCAGAGATGTATCCCACCTTAGGTGAACTCCGTCATCAATTGGTGATTATCTTGTCCTTATGTGTGATTGTTTATCTCATGTTTATTATGCTTCCTTATTTCCACAGTTAAGTTGTTCGATGCATTTAGTAAATGGTACATGAGATTGAATAAGCTTCTTCAGCAAGTTAAATTCAATTTGGATTGAAGCCTCTTAATCACTTCACTTTCACCTTTTAACACAATCAAGTTCAATAAAAACAATGTTAAATATTACCTTTAATGGAGTTCCATAGAACCATGTAAATATTGGTAGTAGGGCCATCCCGATCTCATATCACTTCCTTGAGAAGTTTTTCTACCTTAGCCTTGATTTCTCCTTCTTTGCTCGGGTTGACTGGTTGCAATTTTCTCTGAAACAACTTAACATTTTCATAGATTTGAATATCATGTTCAACAATATGAGGATCTATTGCAGGATTTTCTTCGTACGATAGGTGAAAACATAACAAAATTATTTGAAAAGTGTTGTGTACTGACGAATTTCATATTAAGAACAATTTGCCCCAATAAAGAATTTTTCAACAATATTAGGGGTTCTGGAAATATTAATGGGGATGGTTTCTGATATATTCGTCATATTCCCCTTAGAATAGAAATCATGTTTTTATAAGGGATTAACCATCCGACCATCATTTCTACTCATGAATGACTTAAATTCTCCTCCTTCCACACAACTGATCTTGGGGAGAAAATAAGATCGATGATGCATATCCTTCCATGACCTTTCCAACCCAGTCATTTTGTCGATAATAGCCTCGTATGAAGGCATGACCATATCAAGACAGTCCCGATACATTGAATAATTCTAAGCCTAGACGAGCTCCAGATACTAATCATCCTCATCTGTCCATAAAGGAATTTGATATGAGTCTGCAGTGGCTTATTGAATAATTGGGTAAGGTACCTTAGTTGCAGAAAATGGCATAGCCATATCGACATGTGAGTGACCTTTGACTGGTTCACATGGTGAGGGAAACACCCATGGATCTTCCAGATACAATGTTTTGAATAACATGACTCTCATCACCAAATCCAGGAGACTCCACTTTTGAAACTCGACCTGGGTGGCATGAATATAAGGCACCGATGCTAGGAAATTAAAATTTCCCATGAGAAAAGGGCACATTCCAACACTGATAGTCTCAATTGTCGACTGGTATTTTTCAATCCATGATTCTGTGGATCCTGTATTTTCAGCGGAGCTAGAGAATTTAAAAGTCATCTGATCGATAGTTACAATCCTTCCCTCATGGGGAAAGTATAAAATTTGAAATACCTATGAGACTAAATATGTCATCACATAAGTCCAACTCCTTCCCAATAAAAAATTATATTCAAGTGGCATGTCAACTCTCTCTACTTCTACGAAAACAGGCTTGCCCCCTAACTGGATTGGAAAAGAGGAAATAAACACATGCGGCCTAAAATATGTTCCGTCGAATGTGGTTAAAAAAGTGGGAGAAGGTGCGATGTATAGAGAGACAATATCTTTCCAACATGACAGGGACATAACACACGTCCTTATGATTACATGTTTTGCATATACAACATCAATCTAGAAGGCTACATGATAAGGAAGACGAGGCTTCACATCAGTAGCATCAAACTTAATAGTGAGCTGGATGGAATAATATGTTTCTCTGATCATGGATAATAATGTGTTGTGTTGCGCAAGGAAAATTTGAACCACCTCTAAAGAATAAATTTCCATGGTGTTTGAGGTAAATCCTCAACAATAGAATAATCGGGTGCAACTCTAGCATTAGGGTTATGCAACATCCATTTTTACACACCTTTCGATATGCGCTGCAACATTTCCTTCTTGGTACTTTCTGTGTGGAGAGTGTTAAAATATTCGATGTGTTTGTTTTACCATAGACAATATCATTGTTGTCACCCAAACATAAGCATGCATCCACCCCTGAGCACCATAACCTTTTCTAGATAGAATGATTCCAAAATCATCACTATAACCAACAGATAAACCCTAGCTTCTAACTGTAGAAACAACTCAAAACAAGTAGAGTGCTTCTTCTCCAAGGGTAGAACACAAGAGAGTCTCCATATCCACAGAACTAGTACCATACACAACTGGAGCAAGTGCAGTTTCACTTCTCTCTCTCACCCTTGCACCATGCTTTAGCTAGTACACCACCAAGAATACCACCAAGAGTATCACCAAGAATATCACCAAGAATAACACTTTATAGCACTAGAGAGAGACCAAGACTAATAGATGATCATACTCCCTTATTCCTCCTTGCAGCTGCAACTGCAGCTCTCCACAAGACTTGTTCTCTGACTGGGTGTAAAAATGAGCTAAAATGTCCTCTATTTATATTAATTTGTCCAGTGACTTTTCTGGCTGGGCTGACCTGACTTTTTGGTAATTATATTTTCTATTTATCTTTTTCCTATCGATCTGACTTGTCTTTCTGGAAGATAATATTCTAATATTATTGATTATTCTAGGCCGAATTTTCTTCTATGGTTTTGACACATCCTTTTAGGGTTCTCGTCGCTTCCAAAATATTCCATTCTAGTCAAAGGTTACACATGGAGGTTAATACCTCCCGCAGCTATTGTAACATCAACAGAGAGGCCCCTGGCGATTGAATGTTTCTTTACCTTTCGATGTCGACTCCGGATTACTATAATCACTAGTTATGGTCAACAAGTCCACCTCCTTCTCTTTTAATTTCGAATAACTAACCATATTAATGAACCAGAATGATCTATCTCGAAAAGGTGCACTAGAGTGCCCCCTTGAGGATTGGAAATGGAAGAGTCGACCTGCATATTTCGTCCTTTCATAAACAGGTTTTTCAATATAATAAGTTGTTATTTCTGTTGTAATTTTATCATTTTTTGAGCTTCTTCCATATTCAGGCAATGATGAGTAAGATGATCGTCCCCACAAAGCTTGCATGGAAAATTCACCTTTCTCTTTTCATCCCTTCCCCCTTCGGAATTTTTATTATGATTCTTATCTTTACCCCCACCACCATTCTTTCCCTTTCCTTTATTCTTATCCTCGAGCTACTGAGGATCCTTTTGAGTCTTCTATTGCACAGTGTGTACATCTGAAGACTAAGCGGTGTGGATGGTCGAGCCAGGGGTTGGACTATCCATAATTTGTTGTATAGACAGTTGTTTCATCTAGCTAGAGACAATAAAATTTGGCCTTACTTTGCGAGGAATCGACAATACTATCAACATGCAGTGGCAATTTCGGTTTTTCCAAGTCAAGAGTTGATTGTGTTGCATTGGGAATGATATCATAGAGAATACCTGATTGAGATTAAATTAACTCCAATTGTTGTTCTCTAAAGATTTCTTGCTCTTCTGTAAACACCCTTGAAGTGGCCACATCCTTAGAAATGTAAGGAAGTAACAACTTCAAGAACCATTTTAAGATAAATTATGACAGGACCATGGCTTTAGTCAAGCTCTTCCATGTCCTCCATTCCCAAACGTGATTGGAAATGTGCATAGATTTATCTTATTCAAAGCTATCTAAAATATCTCTACCAGCATCATACCCAACAAAGATTTGGAAGTGGTTTACAAAAACCATGGAAATATCACCAAACATTGCATACTTAGACCTCTCCAGTTGTATATACCACTTAGTGGCAACCCCAATGAGGGTGCATTGGAATAGTCATAACTATATTGAGTCATCATTCAACAAATTAGATGAGAACCACAAATGAAACGATGTTACGTGATCCTATGGGTCTTCACCACTCTTTACTTCAAACTTTGGCCTGTCTGATGGTAGTTTGGTGGGGACCATAGACCAACTCAGGTGATGATGAATTAGTTCATTCATTAACTTAGAAAAATATGAAAAATTAAGAGTTGTCATAAAAGGTAGCCTAGGATACAACATTGACTAATTGGCATCCTGAGAAGAAGGTCTTGGATTGAAGTTGGCACCATGTTTCTAGGAAGAGTTTACGAATGAGCCATAGCCTTGGGTAAACCCTTGGTTCTAGTTAAATAGAAGAAAAATCACACCTATATGATTCCCGAACGAAAAAATAAGGTTTCCCCCTACAAATCCTCCTTGTGAGTGAAAACCTCCCTGCATGGGGTTTGAATGACCGAGAAAGGGGTATCTCCCTAATGACATTCCTTGCGAATTGAAAGACCCTTGCACGGGATTCCACTAAGCTTGGAAGGGGTTTCCCTTGTCGACACTTGAGACATGGCGAAAGGATTACTCATGAACTCATCATACAATGTGAACGGGGTCGAGGTGGATGGTATGCTATCATATTGGGATCCTCTACCCATGGAAGTGCCCCAACCCCCAAAGGGGTTAGGATCAAAAGACGGGAAATCCCCTCTTCTGATGGAAGAGAATGACGAAGGGATATGATTTCCGCCCCAAGGAACAACTTGGTAGGGAATCGAAGAATTCCCTGAACCAATATTAGAGACTTGGGACATCGACTGAGATCCAGTCAATGCATTTAACATGTCCATTGATGACATAACTAATGAAAAAGTGTTGGTTATTGAGGGTAATGAAATGGCCACACTAGAAGGTTGGGTGGAACTAACAATCAACGGAGTATAACTGTTGATAGATGTGACAATGGTAGATTAAATCACACCAATTTTTTTATTCAACATGTTAGGGGGGAATATCCCATTGGTAATTATTGTCGAAGTGGCAGTCACGACAACTCCCAACCTAGACAGTTTTGGAGTGCCTTCCATCATGGCCTAGTGAAGAGATCTACTATCAGAGAAGTCTGACCTAGGAGGCAGAACTTGCATGAAAATTGGAGTGTAAGGCCCAGTTAACAGATAGTTGGTAAGTGGAGTGAATTCTTCGGCCCCAAGATCAATTATTGTTACAACCTATGGATCATAAATGTTATTCTCTGTTGGTTTTGTATGAACGGTCTCCACTAGGATAGTTAGTACAAATGTGTCGGATTGGTCAAGTCAATGCCTTAAAGGAGGCAGAGGAGGGTTCACTTCAATTTATTTAGGGGGAAGACCTTGATCTATCCTTGATTGGTGAGGTGGTTGGTCATTCATCTTGAATTGTCAACTCTAGGTGACCATGTACATGCCTTTCTAAGAAAATATACGATCACTAAGAACACATCTAGAAAAATCCTAAAATTGCAACAATAGACAAAACCGACCTTGCTAATATCTTGATTCACGTGGATTAGGTCCTGAGATTGTAACAGTCACAAGGTAAGGTAAGGACCTTCTAGACGAAGGCACCAGTTGATTAAGTCTCATGGACCGATGAATAAAGGAGTGAGAAGCAGTTATCTCGACCTCCACTGACCATCCTTATCTGGTGCAAGTATCCATGCTTTGTAGGGCACCTTCTAGCAGTATTGAAAAGTGTGATATGAAATATTCCCTAGGTACCATTGGAAACCCCTCGCAGTCATCTCTGAGATCCTTGCAAAGAGAAACTATGGCTACCAACTCACAATCGACGTCCAGGGAGCAATCGATAGTTGGGTCGAATGTATGGGCAGGGTAACAAATCTCAAATCCTCAAAAGTGTCCATTTTCATGGAGTTATGGCCAATAACAAAACCCCCAAAATAAATCTTTCCACAACGTTCGGTTAAGATTTGGAGGGATTATCTCTTCGGATTTCCCTCACACGACCTCATGCATGTCTCTTGTGTGAGAGGAGTTTCCCGACCACGCCTATATTATAGTTGGATTTTGCGCTCCCTACCTTAGTCTCCTATGTTTGTTTTCTGGCCTTGTATAAATTAACTCTCCAACCTAAACCAAGGCCCTAACCTATAACTAGTTTTTTCACCCTACAAAACGAAAATTTCTAATAAATTTTAGTTAACGTTCATTTTGTGGGGCCGTTATTTTATGGGGATGGGTTTTTGAGAAAGACAACATAAAAACACTTAAGAACACAAATGCATAATGCAGTTTCTTCACTAAAAAATCAGTGTAACAATGCTTCAAAAAATTGAAAACAAACTCTTTCTTTTGTCTTTTTTTTAGAAATGAAAACAATGCACTTTTAATTGTATGCAAGATCTTGAACCACTTTGCAATGCAAATCTAAGATGATTTTTGAAAGGAAATGCAAAATAGAGTGTGAAAGAACTTTGCAAATAGTCTGGATTTCTTTTCTTTTACAAACCATAATCACGCATAAGACTCAAACAATTCAAGACACAAGGGACACCATTTACCCTAGAAATCCAAATGGGAGAATCAACTTCAAATGGGGCTCAGACATTCAATTCTAGCAATATTTGTGTTAGGTAGCTAGAGAGGTAGTGGGGGGACCAGAGGGCCCATAGTGATAATAGTGGAGGCTATTCAATGTAAGGTGGTCTAGGTCCATTATAGTATTAAATAAGGCCCACTATGGTAGTTAGATATAATAAATGTAAGAGGACTTACTAGAAGGGTCCTCCTCTAGAATGTTCTTAGGTGGTTGGTAGAACTATATAAAGGGGTTTAATAAATGTGATGGGATAGTAAGAGAATTATTGTATTTGGAGTTGAAGCTCAATACAAGGATTCCCCCTCAAAGAGGCGGGTGAACAGGAGATGATCCCTTCCATAATAGGATCCATTGTATGGTGTTTCCCTACCTCAAGGGTTTTGATATAATAAAGTGTGGTTCGTCTATATTATTCTTGTATATCTACTGTGGTGATTTTGTATTCAGTCTTTGGTACTTAACAAGTCGTATCAGAGCACTTTCCTTGGCAAGAAGTGTGAGAATTTTTTTTTTTTTTTTTGCATATTCTTTTTCGAAAAAAAAGAGGGTCACGACATTATGGATGATTTTTGTAGGTTTTGGTGCAAAATTTGAAAATTTTGGTTGTATATCTGAGTTCCTCTCATAAAAACACCCAAGTTAAAATAAAAATCATCTGAAACCAAGTCCAGAAAGTCAAGTTATTTGCATTTTAAAATATGCAATTTTAAGGGTTTTTTTTTCGACAAACGACCGCGTGGTTTTTCTTATTTTTGTAGCAGTTAGGGTAGAAATTTCCAAAAAAAATTGTAGTTCTGAGTTCCTCTCACAATTTCACCCAATTTCAAAAAAAAATCGTCTCAATCGAAGCTCTGGAAGTGAAGATATTGTTGATTTAAAATCAGTGATTTTTGGGGTTTTTCGTGACGACGACGGGATTGCAGAGTTCATAACTTTTCATAGGGTGCTCAGATTGCTACCAGAATAGTTCCATTGGATGAATCACATTAAGAGATTTCTTTTGATATATTATATGTTGTGTTTCCAATGCATATTGTATTTCAACTCCTCATGGGCATTCTACAAAAGATTGAAGCTATTGAGCAAAATTTTCACGAGGGGCAACAAATTATTAGTGCTAATTGTCAAAATGTTCAAAGGTCCTTGGCTAGAATACAAGAGAGATATCTTATGATGGACATGAGGGATGCATATAATAAAGAATTCTATGCTCGGTATGATTTTGGGGTTGATTGTGATAATTGGTATATGGATATTTGTCATTTTGGGGATGACAACCACTTTCATATTTTATTTGATGAATCTACTTCACCTTATGTAGAGCACATTATGGAGAGAAGTCCAGAGCCTTCTATGAACACTATTTTTTAGTATTCTCCAGTACTAATGTGTTATTCAGATGATTTTTTGGATATGGAGGGATCTACTTATTTGGATCCCCATGATCAATGTAGATCTTTAGAGCATCATTTTCAGTTGGTTCTTGAGTTCATATATTTTCCACGTGGAGTTCACATGAGCACTTGGACATGGGACCATGATTTACAATGGAAGTTGGCATACTTCAGCATGTCGGTTTTTATTTCTCCATGGGACCCTGATTCTCTAGTCTACTTTAGCACTATGGTCCACACTTATCCATGGGACAGTGGTATATGGTTGTACAACAAGCATTGAGGACAACACATTCATAAGGGGGATGGAATGTTAGGTAGCTATAGAAGTAGTGGGGGGGCCAGAGGGTCCATAGTGATAATAATGGAGGCCATTCAATGTAAGGTGGTCTAGGTCCATTAGAGTTTTAAATATGGCCCACTATGGTAGTTAGATATAGTAAATGTAAGAGGACTTACTAGAAGGTTATACTTCTAGAAGGTTCCTCCTCTAGAATGTTCTTAGGTAGCTGGTAGCACTATATAAAGGGGTTCAAGCGATGTAAAGGGATATGAATAGCATTATTGTATTTGAAGTTGAACCTCAATAGGAGGATGCCCCCTTGAAGAGGCAGGTGAACAAGAGAGGATTCCTTCCATAATAGGATCCATTGTATGGTGTTTCCCTACCTCAAGAATTTTGATATAATAAAGGGTGGTTCTTCTATATTGTTCTTGTATATCTATTATGGTGATTTTGTATTTAGTCTTTGGTACATAACACTTTGGTACAATGCATTAATGGTCTCTTATGCCTCTTTCTCTCTTGACCAAAAAACACTTTGAGAATGAGAGTGAAGGAAGAAATAGAGAAAGCTCTGGGGTAAGAGAAAATCACAACCATGACCCTTCACTTACCATTCGTTAACCCTTCTCTCCTCTCATATTCTTTTTTTTTCATTAATTTATTTTTCATTTCACATTTGTCTTATTCAACTTTTACATTTACATTAATTTACAATATTTAATTAACATTTGTTAATTGTCAAATCACAATATAACTATTAAATCTTACACCCATTCATCAATTCAAATCCATTTCTTATCACATAAGAATAGAACTATAATTGAGACCTTGATGTAATACACATCCTTATGTAAATTCTTAAAACAAAGCATAGCTTCTTACTATTACACATGGATTTTGTGTAGGTCGAGTGGTCTTGGCCTCATTGCCATTGAGAGTGTGAATTAATGAATTCATACAAATTGAATATTTTTTTCCTTCTTCTTTGAAGAGGTGTTGTGCAATATAATGTTCTTAATATTCTTTTTTACAACAAAAAGTTTTATATTTGATATTTTTAAAATAAAATCAAAATATACATCATTAATTATGGAAGTCCCAGCCATATCCGTATAATATTATTACATTATTGTGTTTTAAAAACTATAAAAACTCCTTTCCTTTTCAAATATATTATCATGCATTGTAACACCTCTACTTTATAATTAATAAAATAATATTTAAAATAATAAAATCCCCTTGTCCTACTCAACTTCCATTAATGCTGTATGTTTTCCACTTCATTTAATTTAATACTAATATGTTTTGTAAAAGGTTTTGAACCAGCGTGTTTGTTCGATGCAATTGCCATTTGCGGTGTACGCTTTCATATTAAATAAATTAGTTTTCTTATAATCATATGATACATAAAAGTAAAAATCGATTGTGGTGTATTGTATCATTCATCCAAATTTTATATTTAATGATTATAATACTTAAAAATAAAAATGGATGGTGGTGTATTGGATCATTCATCCAAATTTTATATTTAAATATTATTGGAAGGATAGAACCAGATTTTAAATTTTTATATATAATTTTTTTTATTTAAATTTATTGTAAAAAATTATTTCAAAAATTAACTTCAAATCTGGACCCATTTAAAATTAAAATAAAGCAATGGGCTATAAAATAATGTTCAAATCAATATAACTTTATTTTAATAAATTTTAAAAATTTAATTAAAATTTTTCTCTACATTTAAAATCATTAATTTTGTTTCAAATCCAAAAAGGTATGGTATATATATTTGCTTAAACTTTAGGTGTTAAATGACTATGTTGAAAAGGTCTCATACACCAATTTGATATATGACTTGAGGGTGACTTTAAAAATAAATTATTATTATTATTAAAAACAAAAGTAAAATCAATTTATATTGGTA
>JASDQU010738798.1:97651-108661 GCA_032191745.1 Picea mariana
CCATGGAAGAATGCTTGGTCACAACACTATAAGAGTGTTGACCTCATTTAGTATTGTATTTCTTACCTTTAATCTTTGCTTCAGGTAAATTATAAGTGATACCTCTAAAGGAGCTACTGTGATGATTGTTCATGCTATTGCTTTACATTATCAGAGGGATATTATTCTTGCTTGTTGTTTTGCTGACCTTGCTCCAGGTCACATGAGGAAGCTATAATGAAGGTTGCATAAGGCAACACGCTAAAGAAGAGATCATAAATGAAGCAATCATCATTGGAAGAGAAGAAGGTGACTTGTATAAGCTAAAGGGTCACTCAAAAGCTGCCATGACCCACGCTATTGAAGAATCCATGTGAACTCTAGAAGATTAGCTCACATCAACTACAAGACGCTACCATACATAAGCAAAGTGGTCACAAGTTTACCAGAATGCAAAGGTGACCATGAAGGCGTATGCAATGGATGTGCACAAGGGAAGAACATCAAGAACCTGTTTTCGAAGACGAACAACAAGGCACAAGGAGTCCTAGAACTCATTCATTCAGATGTATGTGGCCCAATGCCATCATCCTCCATTNTATTCTCGTAAAAGACCTGGATATATTTGAAGTGTTCAGCAAGATCAAGGAATTCAAAGCCTTGATAGAAAACCCTTCTGTAAGGAAGATTAAGATACTCGGGTCAGATAGAGGAGAATATACCTCAAAAGAATTTGTGAACTTATGCAAAGATGTTGGGATCAAGATCCCCAACAAAATGGTGTAGCTGAATGGAAGAACAGAACCATACTGGAAGCTGTGAAGACTATGATCCATGATCAAGATCTTCCTATGTGCTTATGGGCAGAAGCAGAAATGACAGTTGTTTATGTGCAGAACTGATTATCCCATAGCACACTTGGGCTCAAGACACCGGAAGAGATGTTCACCGGAAAGAATCCAGAGGTAAGCCATCTCAAAATATTTGGCTATCCATTGTTTATTCATATACCTAAAGAAAACAGAAACAAGTTGGACCCTTCAGGATAGAAGGGAATATTTGTGGGGTCTCCAAGGCCTTCAAAATCTACATACCAGGTCACCGCCACATTGAGATCAGCAGGGATGTAACCATTGATAAAGAAGCAACACTTAAGAAATCAAGAAGATGCTAGCTTAAATAGGTATATGAAGAGGAACCCGTAATCCCCAATACTACAATGAGGGAGGTTCCCAGAGCTGTAGAACTAGTGACGGAAGTCGTAACTTCTCCTGATGAGGAAATTCTAGAAGACCATGATATAGTAGAAGTACAAGAACCTCCTCAGATGACGATCCTCCATAAAAGAAAGCCAACCTAGGCTAGAGATCTTATTCAAGATGGAGAGAAGGAACTATGAGATAGATGAAAAGACCAAAGCCATTCTCTAGTTATACGGCTTTGATGTGTGATCTTCTAGAAGAGGACCCTACCTGCTATGAAGAAGCCATTTATAGAAAAGAATGGGAAAATGCCATGACAGAGGAATACCAATCCATAATGAAGAACGAAGTATGGGAAATAGTTCCCAGATCAAAGAATAAAGATGGGGTATCCTACAGATGGCTCTTCAAAATAAAACATGTTGCTAATGGAAGTATTGAGAAGTATAAAGCAAGATTTGTCGCTTGTGGCTTTTCCCAGAAGGAAGGCATTGACTATGAAGAGACATTCACTCCTGTAGCCAGATACACTTCGATTAGGACCATCATATCTCTTGCAGCTAAGATGAAGTGGAAGTTGCACCAGATGGACATAAAGACAGCTTTCCTAAACGGTGTCATTGAAGAGGAAGTGTATATAGAGCAACCTCAAGGATTTGAGGTAGAAGATAGGAAGTCTCATGTCTGCAGATTGAAGAAAGCCTTATACGGATTGAAGAAAGCTCCTAGAGCTTGGTATGGCCATATAGAAAGTTTCTTGACGAGCTTAGGCTTTACCAAGAGTAAAGCTGACTTTGTTCTAACCTCGTTGCTAGATGTAAAGCAAGATGATGATGTGTTCCTTGCTTCTGACCTAGTTGTTAGACGTAAAGCAAGATGATTCCTTGCTTCTGACCTCGTTGTTAGACGTAAAGCAAGAAGATGATGTGTTCCTTGCTTCTAACCTAGTTGTTAGACGTAAAGCAAGATGATTCCTTGCTTCTGACCTCGTTGTTAGACATAAAGTAAGATGATGATGTGTTCCTTGCTTCTANACGTAAAGCAAGATGTGACTGACACTGAGCTACCAACTTATCAGCTGTGACATTGAGCCAATGTAGTTCTATGATGTGCCAGCCTAGTGCTGTGATGAGGTCTCATTTTTTATACTGATACATATTGATGCAGATGATGATGGAATTCTTTCGAGAATGACGATGCTGCCGATGAAGAAAACTTCTGATGATTTATAGATATGCCAACCAAGATTATAGTGATAATGTTGTCCTCTCACCTGATGTTGTTGATGATGTTGTCCTCTCTCTCTCGTATGATGCTGCTAAAGAATACCCTTCTTGTTAAGGGGGAGTGTTGAAATAATGTAACTGCAAAAAGTATTCTTATTATTATTGATATTTTATTTATATGATCAATCCCTATTGTGGATTGATCATGTTGGATATTGTAATAGGACCAAATCCCCTTTTGTGGATTGGTCAACAGACAATTATAATAGGCAGAATAAGAAGTCGGCCCCAATAGTTAATAAGAAGACCCAGAAATATAATAAAGGTGGGTTTACCCACCCAGATGGAGAAGTCGGCCCTGCCATTGAATAGACACTTCACACATGCCAAAGATTGTATAAATAAAGGAGGCTAGTGCCTCATTTGATCACAAATCACTTGCTCAGTTTGAGAGACAAGTTCTGATCTGTTACCGGCAAAGGAGAGAGAGAGTGGCACATATCTTGGAGTGGACTTTCTGTTTTACCATAGAGATCTCTTGGCATTGTATTGGCTATCTATAGTAAGGAAGTTTTGTTGGGTTTTCTTCCCCTAGAGGGTTTCCCTGGATACATGTTGTCTCTTGTGATTGTGTATTTCTCAGTGATCTTGGATTATGCTATTGTGATCTAATGAAATGCAAACATCTATAATAATGGCTTAAACATTAACAATAGTCCTCTTTCTTCTTTGTGTTTTCTTTCACTAATATAATCCTTGCCATTGGTGACATGAGTCTTATTGTTTTTTTGTTTTTATGTCCTTATGTTCAATAGTTTAGTTGTTCTTTTATTTCTTAGTTTAATTCTTAGTTGTTCTTTTATATTTCTTTCTCTAACCCTTTTCCTTTACAGTTGTCTTGCTTAGCTAACCCAACTAAGCTTGTAAGCACCTCTATTTTTCTCATTTAGGTGACAAAAGAGATGCAACAAATTGGCGACTCCACTGGGGAAAGGTATCAATTTCCTACCCCATTTGGGTTTTTAGAGCTCTTCTTTTGGTTTATTTAACCTGCAGGTGCATTAACCGGCCAAATACGACCTGCAAAACATCCAATTCAAGGTTGAATTGAGAGAATTCCATCTCAAATTTTCTTCACGGTCGTGTGTTAGTTGTGCGTGGGTTTATTGGCCCACAGTCACGTATTGTGCGCATGTGCATGAAAATTATAGTGTTGTTCTACGCACCTGCGCCCAAAAGCCCATTTCGGTCTGTGCACAGCGCTCAGTGCACCTCTGTCTACACTGAGACCCATGCACCTGTGCATAAAAGTACACATTGAAAGGTTTTTTGTGATTTAGGGAAGGCCCCTAGCCTTCTTAAAAGAGATTTCATGCATGTTGTAAGTTGCACCACACTTAGTTCCATCTTCGTATAAAGGGATTAGTCAAAACACATAGGCACTTAGGGGGTTTAAAATCATTATTTCCTCTTTTGCTTTCATTTTGCCACATGGATGGCTTGCTTTGACTAAAAGTATAAGTTGGAATCATTTGTAATCACATAAAACTTGCATTGGGACTAGAAGTTCGATAACAATCGCTTAGTATGCTCTTCTCTCGCGCTTCCAAGCGACCTTGAGAATCAGAAAAATATTGTAGGACAATTTCATCTCCTTTAAAAAGACTAAAACCTTTAGGAGAGGACAACAACCCCCTAGGGACTCCTCTTAGTTTATTTTTCAAACACATGTTAAGATTGTAAGGGGCCCATACATGCCCACATGCTACAAAAATAGGATAGTGTTGAAATTTACTTTCTTAGATTAAATCACTAGGAAAGTTTAAAGGTTTTGTAACGGGCCCATATATGCCCACATGATCACAATCTAGGATAGTTTCAAAGATTTTCTTAGATTAAATCACAATAGGGAGTTAAAGGAATAGTAAAGGACCCATATGTCCACATGCTATTTTCCTAGGGACTTTTGAATTACGCAAGGTTGTACCAAAGACATTTAGTTAATTAGGTAATCAACACTTGTAAGGACCAAGCGAAGTCCACATGCAGCAAGGTGACACCTAATTCATTAAAACATTTGCACACTTTCACCCATTCACACACAAAAGTCACTTATCACTTACATAGTTTTCTTCTCAAAATGTGGAGGTCAAAGTAAGTTTCCTCCAAAGGGATTCCGAAACACCCCACCCTTTTCTTAACGAAACTATCCACTCCCATTTAATTTCAACAAGGTTGGTTCACACCCCCAATATCTCAAACAACCACATCTAAATTTTTTCTAAAAACCTACTAAGTTTTCCTCAATAGGAGGTGTCAAAAGAAACTTTTTAGTCTAGGTAAGATTTCGGGGATAGGCATCTAAATAACTCCCCGTTATCTGGTTCTCACATTGTCAAAACAATAGAAGTTGTCAAATAGGGAACTGAAAATCCTCCAAGTCAAGTGTTCCTAACACCATAAGGTAGGGAGATACCCGTGAAGGGGTGAAGGCCGAGGTCTGGTTGTTCTGTGCGTCCCCCCTTGAGGCACCCACCTCTTGGATGGGATCCAGCCTGTGACCCATTTCTTAGGCCGAAAATCTAAATGTTGCACTTTGACCGAGGTACCTAGTGACCAAATTTTAGAACATCTACACAGGTGGAAATTGTGGGTTGCAATTGCACCTTGATCGGATTTTGTGTGGCTATTGGGAAATATCGCCAGCTCTTTCGGGATATGCCCCCTTTACCCCTCATTATAATTGATTATTTCATCCTTCACTAGTTCCTCTTACGGTGACTTCAGACCCCACTGTTGAGTACTATTGGAAGGTCCAGTGTTATTTGAGAGGAAGGATGTTACGTCTTTTAGGACACGATCATTTGTTTTCTTTGATTCCCCACGCAGACAAAACCCACTTATCCACATATATGATTCTTTTCCAAAACACTTTATGTATGATGCACTTATGATTACATTTTGATTTAGATATATATCGTGTTAAGTTCAAAATTTGCAACAAAGGCTCTTGTTTATTTTCTCTCATCACAATTTGCACACATTCACTCAGTTAGTTGGACATCATAGGGGACCCACAAAACCCCCATCATTCTAGACGCTTGCTAAACCTCCCTCCTATTTTAGGGAGAGTTCCTAGTCTTGCCAACTCATCGGCCCCACCTTCTCACACTCCAGTGAGTGCCACTGTCTTAGGATCAGCTTTGCTTGGTTCCACATTACTTGGGTCCACTTCCCAAGTCCCTCCGTCAACTTTCTCTCCTTTACATGGAAGCGGGGGGCCAACTTCCTCTCAAGGGGGAAGTACCAACCCACCTAGCCCCCCTCAAGGGTCAGGTTCACAAAACACTCACACCATGGTTGGAACTAATCCTTCGGCCCCACTACAGATGCCATATTTGGCCTCTCTTAACATACCAAATCTAAGAAAACTCACAAATGATCTTATATTGCATGACCCCACATGGCCTGCAATGCCCACCAAACTACCTTCCGACATCCCCAAGTTTGAAGAAAAGGTACGGGATGACCCTACCAATCATATCATGACTTTCCACCTATGGTGCTCTTCCAACAACATTATAGATGATTCCATCAGACTACAATTATTTCAATGCATACTCACTGGCCCATCAGCCAAATGGTATGTAGATGAAAAATCGAGATTCCATGCGACTTTCGAGTCCTTGGCCAAAGTAATTTTTACCTTCTTCCAATTACCAATCTGCCATGACAATGGTCTTGAACTACTCTCTAATTTCAAAGAAACCTCAGCCACACATATCATTGATCACATTCACGAGTGGCGTAGACGACATAGTTTGTGTAAAGTTGAAACCACCAAACAACAATGTCT
The DNA here is from genome assembly GCA_032191745.1 of Picea mariana. NCBI lineage: Eukaryota > Viridiplantae > Streptophyta > Pinopsida > Pinales > Pinaceae > Picea > Picea mariana. The sequence goes on from JASDQU010738798.1 coordinate 103,915, forward strand.
TGACTGGTTTCTCAAATCACTTGTCTCTCTCCTCGGTAAAGATGTATCTTCCACCTTCGCTCAATCAGAAGAAGAAGCCATCAGTAAGGCTTAACAATACGACCTCATCTATTCACAATCAGGGTACTTATACACAGTTCTTCCTGATCTCCCAAAACTTGTGCCATTCGGTCAAGACAAACCCGGGATGTCTCACTCAGTAGACGAATTGATTGGTAATACCACGCACCACAATACACAATCCCAACAACCACTAATGTATGGAACACCTCAATATCCGTCAGCATATGGGGGAACCTCTTATTACCCCCCACCCCCTTATCAACAACCATACCCTGTTGCTATTCCTCCACCCATCAGTGGGCCACCTCCAACACCCCAATACACCCACCTATCCAAACAAGTTCTGGTACCCCCTCTACCTCATCTTATACCCTAAGTACTAGAGAAAGCACCACGCCTTCCTATGTACCTTATGGATCACAACCCCCACAGAATCTGTACTTTCCATTCCCTGGTCCTCCACAACCCATGGCTCCCCCACACCCTCATGCTGGGGCGAATTTTGTTCAACCCTCTCCCCTTCAGCAATATCAAAATTTTGAATAGCTGAATATGACAAATCTGATCCATCAGTCGAATAATGCCAAAAAGAAAGGAAAAAACAGGAACAATAACAACACAGGCCAAGGCAGGAATCACCCCCAACAAAACCAACCTATTGGGGGAAACCAGAATCAAGGGAATCAGAACCCCCAGGGGGGCAATGACAATAGGCATCAAGGGAGAAATAACAATACTATTAAAATCACCTTCCCTTGTACCCTTTGCAGTGAGTTCGGTCATTATACTCATCATTTCCCCCAAATCACTGATTTTAAACAGCTGAAAGACTCAGGCAATCTACCACATCCTCCAGCACTGCCTGCCCCTCAGCAGGCCCCATAATAATACGTGCAACAACCCCCCCCAGCCGTGCTGCAAAACCCCTTTCCACACCAAGGTGTGATGAACACCCAACAAAACACACAGCCTACCCCACCATAGTTGGGACAGTACCTCAATCCAAATAATCCCACAGATTATACTATCCTCCCCACCAGTGAAGAAGAAATCCTTCTGTAAACACGTAATCGTCAATATCGTGCACCTGCTGAGTCTCCTCCCATTCCCCCAGAAACAGTCCCAGCACCAACGGGACCCCTGTTGGTGATTCCTTGCCCTAATTCTGAACCACCTCTTTGCATCCCTCACATCCCATTACGCTGGAATGTCCACAACCTATAGGCTAAGGTGGCTCATAATTACCGTCTGGTTGATGACTTAGCACAATCCCTAGCTGCCATGTCAGTCTTAGAAGTCTTTCAAACTTGTCCCACTCAGCAGAAATCATTACTTTTCGCCTTGGGGGCAGTTGACCCCATGGATACTCGACTCATCACATTTGATCTCGACAGCGGAGAACCTCGACTCCCTGCTCTAATCACTTTTCAAATCCCAGTAAAAATTTGAAACATTACAGTTCATCGGTGCATCATCGATGAAGGAGCATCCACATGCATCATGTCCAAGTCCGTATGGCAGAAACTTGGTTCCCCCAAACTCATCCCATCTATTATTACCTTAAGAGCTTATGATGGACGACCATCGTCTCCTGAAGGGCTCTTCCAAAATGTCCTTATAGAACTCGGGGGAAAGACTATTCTTATCGACATTGAAGTTGTCGATGCCCCACTCGATTACAATATCTTGTTTAGTCGTAGCTACATGTACGCTATGAATGCAGTTGCTTCTTCCGTCTTTCGAACCATGATGTTCCCCCACAATGGGAAGATCATCACAATTGAGCAAGTTTCGCATTACGAGCCTAACCCTTTTGCCAACATCGATAACATTCTCCCCCTCATCCATATTCATCCTGAAACATACCCACTCATTGAAATGGGTCATGAGATTTTCAAAGACTCATCATTGTTAGGAACTTACCACGACGCGCCACCGCTCCTTCATCCTTCCAATCAAGTATGCATCATATCGTCCAATGGAACTGACATAGAGGATACCCTTCCTCCTAGGGAGGCTTCTATCATATCTGACGTCCCACTAGTCGCAGAGCTCCCCCCTCATGAGCCTCCTGCGAACTCATCAACTCCACCAGTTCACGATTTCACCTCTCCCCAAGGCCATATCCCAGTTTGGGAGATAGTTCCCCAAGCCATTACTCAAATCCCCTTCTTCTACCCTCCACCTGGTGTACAATATTTCCAAGTAGCCGCCATGCTTACCCTACCTAATATGGTGTTAGAAATTCCAGTTTGGTATTTACATCCACTAGAGATGGTCCCCCAACCATCGCTTCCCCCCCAAATAGAAGGAATCCCAATGACGATTCCCATACTTACTCCCACCATACCCTCTACACCCCACTCACTAACCTCCCTACCATAGCTGGGGTTAGGTGAAAGAAGAAGGAGCCCACAACGCCACTTCCCCCACACGTCCAACCTCCTTGCATGCTATGTGAGAAAGATGGACACCCAAACAACAAATGCCCATCTTTACCCGAGTTACGTAACCTAATTCAACCTAGTCAAACACCATCACCACTCGCTACTGTAGCAAGTACTGCCACTATCTCCCCGAACACAAGTAGCAAAGGACTGCGAACCAAATTTGCTTGCGCCATATGTTCAGAATATGGCCATTATACACACCATTTCCTAGCACTACCGCAATTCTGGCAGACGTTAGTCGCAGTGCGCCAAAGCTTCCAGCAGGCACCCAATCCAGTTACGTCATCCCCACCAAACATCACTGACATCCATTATGTCATGACTTCAGTCAAGGAACCCTTGCTCTCTATGTGAATCCTTAGATCATTTTACATATCAGTGTCCTATGATCATTGAATATAGGCAATGCCAAATGATCCTGATTCAAACCCCTGCGCCCCCTACATAATTGATAGTTGACCTTACCTCACCACTCGAGATTATTCATATCATTTCTCCAGAACTAGAGGCACTTCCTATTCCTCCTCGGTTCTTGGATGAATTATCCGAGGATTTACCCCCAAATCCCCCCAATTCTCCCGTTCATTTCCCTACAGAAATTTTACATCCAACTACCACTGGTACTCCTCAGTACTTCGATATTTGGTTTATGTTGAGATAACCATCGCAATCTCATTGCTTTGTTCCCCCTGCTTCTTCTTCACCAGAAGATAATCACAAGGTGACAGTCACCGATATCACTCTTTTAGATCCCTTGTATTTCCACCAATTCCACTGTGACGAGGACATACTCGAAGAGTTAAACACCCTGACTACCCATGGGATGCGCTACACCACAAAGCGCTCTTCTTTCCACAGGAGTCCTCCACGCCTCCTAACCAACACCCCATATACATAGTCAAAACCAAGGATTTTATCCCATCAGGGCATATCGACTGGTTCAATAACCCCATTCCTACCCCTGATGCTTTTGAAGAAGGCAACATGGCCAACATTTTCTCGACCATCAAAATCGATATTTCCATTAAAAATGGAGTCGTCGAGGAAATCACCATTAGTGCCACATGCACTCCTCAAGAAATCACCGCCTACAAAGCTCTCTTCCAAGAATATCGATATACTTTTTCCTGGTCATACATAGAGATGCATGGCCTTGATCCCTCTATTGCCGAAGATCGCATCGACACCTGGCCTCACATTACACCGGTCCATCAAAAACATCGACCGCTACACCCATCCAAAGCAATGACCATTAAAGATGAGATTGACAAATTACGCACGGCTCGGTTCATCTACCCCATCACCTATACCTCATGGGTTTCCAACCTTGTACTCGTTAACAAAAAATAGGGCACTATCCGCATCTTCATAAACTTTTGCGATCTCAATCATGCATGTCCTAAAGAAAACTTTCCAATGCCTTTCATTGATCAAATTATCGACAACTATGCAGGCCATGAGGCTCTGTCCTTCATGGACGGTTTCTCTGGTTATAATCAAATCCAAATCCACCCAACCGATCAATACAAAACTGCATTCACCACCCCTTGGGGTTCTTTCACATATCGTGTCATGAATTTTGGCCTAAAGAATGCTGGCGCAACTTTCCAACGGGCTATGACATAAATCTTTCACGATCTGGATCATATCATCCTCGCATACTTGGACGATATCACAGCTCGATCCAAAAAATGTACCCACCATCTTAATGATTTACAGATCATCTTCCAACAGTGTCATTAGTACAACATCCACTTGAACCCCCTCAAGTGTGTGTTCTGCATCACTGTGGAGCGCCTCCTCAGATTCATTGTTTCCCAAAGCGGTATTACCGTGGACCCCCTTAAAGTCCAAGCCATCATAGAAATTCCACCCCCTCGGAATTTACCTCAACTCCAGAGCCTACAAGGAAAAGCTAACTTTCTACGGTGATTTGTCCCAGACTATGCCACTTGAGCACACGGTTTCCTTCGCTTACTATGCCACGACATCCCATTTCACTGGGACAAACATGTCCAAAAAACATTTGATGATCTTAAAATGGCGCTTTCTAATGCCCCTTTAATTAGTTCACTCGACTATAATCGTGACTATATCCTCTACATATCAGCATCAACTGTCTCAGTAGTAGGAGTTCTCATTCAAATCGACAACGATGATCATGAGCATGTCATTTACTATGCTAGTAAAAACCTCTCAGGGATACCCTTGAAGTATAAACACGAAAAGAAGCT